>PVJC01019879.1:0-29759 GCA_004026665.1 Murina feae | reverse complement strand
CCATACAGAGCAGGGAGGGGCCAAGACTGTCCATACAGAGCAGGGAGGGGCCAAGACTGTCCATACAGAGCAGGGAGGGGCCAAGACTGTCCATACAGAGCAGGGAGGGGCCAAGACTGTCCATACAAAGTAGGGAGAGGCCAAGACTATCCATACAGAGCAGGGAGGGGCCAAGACTGTCTATACAAAGCAGGGTGGGCCTGTAGCAATTTCAGTGTCCAGCTTTGCAAAGAACTCTCTTATCCAAGTGGCCTTTCCACCAAGAGTTTATTTAAATAAACCAATAATTAAAAGCTCTAATGTGCATCACCATGAAACTCTAGCTCATGGTCACTCAATGAATTAATTTAGATAAAAATGTCTATCTCTACAGTTCTCTTCTGAGAAGTTAAACCACAATCCCATCTCACCTCCTTTTCTGAGTTCTGTGCTGTTGGGGCCAGGATGGCTGATATATTTATGCTCAGATAGTAAATTGGGATATGAGATATAATGAGGCAACTGGGGTACATCACAAGTTTTGATTTTTGACACCCAGCTTAGTAATGCTCTTCCCCTTTGCTGACCTAAAGAGTGAGCAATTTATTCCTGCATAGATGGGTTGCATTAGGGCTTCTTTGAGTTGCTCTCCTGCCTAAAATTCCCTCCCAGCCCTTCTTGATCATGGAATCACTTATTTAATATCTGTATCCTCCACCAGAAGGCAAGCTTTATTTCTGTCAGAATCATCTAATCTAATAAAAGAGTAATATTGAAATTGACAGTTTCTATGGGACACCTAAGCCATGCCCACCAGCCAATCAGAGCGGCTGTATGCAAATTAACCAAGCCAAGATAGAGGCTGGCAGTCACGGAGCTGGAGTAAACAACAGGCTTACGTTGCACCAGGAGTAAACTGTCTGCATAGGCTGGCTGGGCTTCTCCCGGCTCAGGCAACATAGTTGCAACATTGTTTCAATTATAGAAGCCACGGAGCTGAACCAAAAAGCAGGCTTCCGTTGCACCAGCAATGGAGGAAACTGCCTGCCTAGGCTGGCTGGGCCTCTCTCTGCTCACGGCAACATTCTTTCAATTATAGAAGACACAGAGCTGAAGCCAACAGGAGGCTTTGTTACCTGCCTAGGCCTGGCTTAAAGCAACAGTGTATCAATTTCAGAAGATAAATAAACCCCAGAAACCTGCTTCCAGCCAGCCTTGCTGAGATGTTGGGTCAATGGGAGCTGTGCGCAGCCTGAAAGCCTGAAAATGCCCCTCAGCTCGTCACCCAGGCTGGCCACACCCAAGTGGGGTGAGGGTCCACACTGGGGGTCTTGGCCAGCCTGCAAACAGCCATCAGCCCCTCACCCAGGCTGACCAGGCACGCCAGCAGGTGGACATCTCCAGAGGGTTCCCAGATTGCGAGAGGGCACAGGCCGGGCTGAGGGACCTCACGAGAGCACAAATTTTTATGCACCAGGCCCCTAGTCCTATATAATAAAAGGATAATATGCAAATTGACCCTAAAAGCAGACCGACTGGGAATGACTGGTCACTATGACACACACTGACCACCAGGGGGCAGATGCTCAATGCAGGAGCTGCCCCTGTTGGTCAGTGCAGTCCCACAGGGGGAGCTCTGCTCAGCCACAAGCCAGGCTGCCAGCTGCCAGTACAGCACTGGTGGTGGGAGCCTCTCCTGCCTCCTCAGCAGTGCTAAAGATGTCTGACTGCAGCTTAGGCCTATTCCCTGCTGGACATCCCTTGAGGGCTCCTAGGCGGCTGCCAGAGAGATGTCTGACTGCCAGCTTAGGCCCAATCGCCCGAGGGGTCCCAGATTGTGAGAGGGCACAGGCTGGGCTGAAGGACACCCCTTCCCCCCCCCCCCCCCCAGTGCACAAATTTTTGTGCACCGAGCCTCTAGTCTCTGTATACTCATCCAATGCCAGGCTCATTTTATTAGGCACTACATTTTTTTTTTTCATTGAAGCTTCTCAAATTTTTTAAAGGAACAGCATCTGGTTCATAGTTCTACAATTTATGACTCCCAATAAATGATATTGTCCCTAAAGCAGTATTTCAAAATTTCAGCTTTTAGCAGAATGAAAAGTCAACAGACATGTGCATGGCAGAATTTGTCCATGACACTGCCACATTTTTCACCTGGCCAGGTAGCTTACAGTATGTCCTCACCACCTAACCGCTAAAACACTTGTGTTCTCTCTCCTTTTATTTTCAGTAATGTTCTCTGCTCTGCACTTCTACTTCGATGTTGTGGCCATCCATACATAGGTATGGCTTTGAGGCATTTCCATATTTTTTATTTCATCCATTTCCTTTGAACAAGGCAAATTCCAGCCCATAAAGGCCCAGTGTTTTCTATGTCATTGGACCTGGATCCTAGTGCTAAAACTCCAGGTTGACTTTATTTATTATTTATAATCTAAGATCATAAATATAGTTCTCAAACATCTCCCCTGTTATTTTCTTCCGTAAATTACTAGGCACCTCCCTCATCACTGCACTTTCTGTGCCATGCTGGCTGTCTTCCTAATATGTAGTTTATAGGCCTTTTTACTCCTCCCACTCAAAGTTCAGTGTAAAGCTGTCTTAATTAGATTGGTATTCTCTTTGCCCTTGTATTTTGTCCTCTTCCTAGTGTGTTTTGTGTGTATTCTGTCTCTGGACATTTTGTTTCTTGAGCAATGTTTGAGAAAACTCATTCTTTGGCAGTGCCTCTGGAGCCAGATGACACCTTTTCAGATTTTCTTTTCTAATTCAAAATTATGATGGTTCCTTAGAAGGAGAAGAGAAATCAGCATCCATAGCCAGGAGTTCTTAAAATCCCTGACCCCGATTTCTATAGATACTGAAGAAATTTTGGGATGAAAAAGTACAAGGGAGAGTTGCTGCTAGAGCCCATATCCTTCAATATCTTTTTCCTTCTGATGTCCTTGAATAAAACTCTGTGCCTGTCCAGAAGAGTTTCTTCAGCCCTTCCAAGAAATCAGAGCAGCTTTCATCATGGCCTTTGATCTTACACTGGCGCACAAGACAGACCTGCACTGATAGCACCAGAATGCCCATTCCTTAAACCCACAAAGATGCAGAGTTAACATACTTTTCCATACCCAGGGATGAGGGCACCATTCCTTTTGTTTATCTTCTGGGATAAGCTATATAGATATTAAGACACAGCTAGAAGGAAGGAAGGAAGGAAGGAAGGAAGGAAGGAAGGAAGGAAGGAAGGAAGGAAGGAAGGAAGGAAGGAAGGAAGGAGGGAAGGAAGGAGGGAAGGAGGGAAGGAAGGGAAATATTCAAGATGTAAAAATCACATTCCTCTCTGAGTTTCACCTTAGTTCTCTACTCAACAAAGTCAATTATCTAAATACATGTGTACCTCATTGGCCCTTTCCCAGACCACTCTTCAATTATTAAATTGTTAATGGTTACCTCTTTTAAGGTTTACTTTATTTAGACACTTCACTAGTTAAAGGAGTTCTGGAGGCCCTGTTGATTTCCTCTTGCTATTCCCTCTCCAAGGGATGCTAAGGGGAGGGAGGAAGAGGCCACTATGTGATTCTGGGGGAGTGGGGGAGGGCAGGAGGTGCGGGGATGGTAAAAGTGGTATGAGGGCTCTCTCCTTCTATATTCCCTAGGTCATTCTAACTTGACCTTTCCATTGCAGAGCAGGGTTCTGTTGAATAACCAATTCAGTTGGCAAACATTTGTGACAAGCCTACTCCATGCCAAATCATATCTAGGCATTGGATACAAGAATGAATATCACAGGCAAATAAGGACATGAACAAATAGGCCTTGAGTTTAAAGAATTTAGCTGAAGAAAAATGCAATCTATATGCAACATTTTTTACAAACTTTGAAGGACCTGTTATAGAACCTAAAACACTGTGGCTCTTCAAATGAGTATTTTCTGAATGAATCAATGAACTGCTATTCAAAATGCTGAGGAAAGACTCTGTTCAGCCTCCTGGGAAATACGCCCTACTTAATAAGAACAGTGGTGACTCTCTAGGAGGGCCAAATTGACTCTCACATTGATGTATTTCTAGATGTATATTGTGTTTTTGGGTCTCCATCTCTGTTTGGGGAACATTTTTTTCAGAACCCAGTAAGTTTTCCCATTTCAACCTGTACCACCCTTATGGTTCAGACCCCGGTTTGTGCAACCACACATACCTTGATTATGTCATTTCCTGTTTCATTTACTCATTAACCTGCCCTGAATCTCACCATCACCATCACACACCAAACCCATGCTGTTCAGGGTAGAGTCCAAGGCTTAACAAGGCTCGCAGGCTCTTTCGGAGGGAGCTGCTGAGTACCTCTCAAGCCGCATTTCTTGCCTCCCTTCCAGTCATCCTACATTTTCTGTCAATTGATAGTTCTTAGAAGCAAAAAAAAAAAAAAAAAAAAAGATATATTCTTACTTCTTTTCTGTCTTTGTACAGGCTATTTTCTTTTTCTCCTGGCAATACCCACTGGTCCTTGAGGATTTACTTAAGCATCATTCCACTCTGGAAGCCCTTCTAGAAAAACCCAAAGTGATTTTGATGTCTCTTCTCAGGCTCCCAAAGCATCCTGCACACAAGGTGTCCTGAAATTGTCAGCATTTGCTTAATATATCTTACCAATTACACGAGCTGCTTGAGGGCAGGAAGTGTCTTTCTGTTCACGATACTTCTAGTGTACATCCCAGTGGCCAGAACACAGTAGGGTGTGTGTGTGTGTGTGTGTGTGTGTGTGTGTGTGTGTGTGCACACAAACATATGCGAAAATGGAAGATAATAGAAAAGAAACAAAAAACAAACAAAAAAGGCACCTGGCTTTAGAAGCCTAGCCTCCCAGAGGTGTCTACCAGGCAGGCAGAAAATTGCCAATGTGTTCATGTGAGTACTCTCTCTATGGACTGGAAAGAAGACAAAGGAATAGAATATTCTAGCACTTAGAGATTTTATAGGCTAAGAAGGGAAAAAAGCAGGCATTTTAAAGGGACATGAAACTTTGGAGAATCACAGGGATGGAGAAGCATAAATTAACAGTGTGCAAATTGCATTGTTATCTTTTATTGGGTTTTTAAAAGACATTTGGTAATACAACTATTGGCATTCTTTCTGTTTGGGGAATGAGGAGCTATAAGAAATATAGTCCATTACCAGAGTCCACCTGAGCCATCTTTAAGAGATAAGCAAACTCTGTTTACTGAAATACCAGCACCCAGTGGGAGACGGGCCACATATAGCCAAGCTTCTGCCTGGAAACCCCAGGGTCAAGGCAAGTGGTGTTCCACTGATAGAGAAAGCCTTCTCTGTGCCATTTCCCTGCTCCCCTGACCTTTCTGCCCATAAAACAACTTCCCTTAACTAGGCTCATTCCCCATGGGGTCTGTTCTCTGAAGGGAAAGGGAACATTTGTTGAGCCCTATGTGCACATCTGATATAATTTCCAAAGGCCTGTAGATATGGAGAAATATAGCCATCTTCTGATGATGAAACTTGGACTCTGAAAATTGAATAATCTGTCATAATCACATAGTTAGTAAGCAGTAGAGCCAGGATTCAAATCCTACTGCTTGATTCTAAGGACAATGCTTCTTTCATTACAATAGACTATTTATGTTAAGTAAGGTTGGCTGAACCTGCCTCTTTCCCCTGTTAAAATTCACACATGGACCTTTGGCTCTTTACCCCAAAAAAGTACCCACCAAAGCCAAGCTAGTTACCATAGCAATAACAGATGAGGAAATTTTTGCTATAAGTGTCTTGCAGCTACCCCTCCCCCAATTACATCAGGTGTGTACCATGGACTCCTCCTAAATTGTTTTAATAATCACTGTGCCGATTCTTAAAATTGCTCAGCATGTGCAATCAAAAACAAAATGATATGGAAATTGATAGTGAAGTAAAATAGAACACCTTATATATCCACAACACTGCCTTTGTATTTATAATTTCATCAGGAAGGGAAAGCTTATAGGAAGATAATGGCACCATTTATTCTTCCAAGCAGGTTTATACCTGTGAATACATATGAGTTAAGGTTAGTTTAAACACTGTAATCTCTTTTCATGCATTTTTAAAATTTTAATTTGTGTTTAAAATATTTAGATGACTTCTTTGTACCCATGAATAAATAATCCTATATATGCTTTTTTGGCCCACTTAGCAGAAAATGACTAATCTATATTTTAATTCTTTCTTATAATATCACCGAATTCTCAGCTGTCTTAAGAACTCGGGAGAGAAAATGTGGGCTCTGTCCTTTTGCCTTCTCTTTCTCCCCTGCGCCCAAGAAGAACTCCAGACCTGGGAGGAAATAAAAGTATCTCCTTCTGGAAGGGGAGGGGAGCTTGGTGTCCTGGGGACCTCAAAAAGCTGATGTCATGTAAAAGAGAGCGCTGCTCCAAGTCTCCTGACCACAGTAGCCAGTTGTCGTGCAGGGATTATCATGAAGCATCCAAAGGAACCTTACATCACCCCTTCTTCTAGGACTAGGGTCTAAACTGCTATAAAAATTCCTCCAAGTCATGTTTGTTGAAATTGGGCTGAGGGCCGTGGTGGTTCATTATGACTGAAAGCTCGGAACAAACATGAAAGAGGAATGAGATATGGAGAGAGGTGTCATTCTGAAGCCTGGCGCCAGCATAGAAGTATTTAGAAAAGCAGTCGGGGTGTAAGCCAGATTTATTTTCGCACATGTTTCACTTAGTTAACCAGCATCAGATGCTCTAAAGCCAGCACTCTCCACTCCACCCAAACCAAAACTCAGAGTTTCAAGAATAGCAATAAAAAAATTAACTGAATTTCCCTTTCTTCTGAGATTTTTTAAACACTACAGCAAAATAAATCTCTGCCAGTTTGTGTTTCTAAACAGTATATCACAGAACCTGTCTATATTAGAAGTGCTCATAAGGTCCTATGATGCTTAGAATTTTTTCTGTAGAGATTATGATTCTTGAGTCTGGCACTCAAGAAGCTATTTGTAGGGGGTCACATTGTTGGCTATGAGAACATCCCACCTATGAGAGACAGTACCTGTGTAAGAAGTTGTGGTTTGATGACAAAGCCAAAGATTCAGTGATCAATTTTTCAATCTAATAACTGTTATTAAAATAAAACTCGTTATTAAAGCAGTTAAATCTGATGACATTAAAGAGCAACCTCATTTAAGAAAATCATACATATTTACAGTGAGATGTAAAGAAATATTTTTAAACTCTAGAATACATTATTACTTTCTCACTAATATTTCATTGATGCTGTTAAACAGGAAGCAAAAAGAAAAATTTATATAGAAATATAAAGTCAACCCAGCTGGCATGGCTAAGTGGTTGAGCATCAACCTATAAACCAGAAGGTCATGGTTTGATTCCCAGTCAGGGTACATGCCTGGGTTGTGGATTTCTTCTCCAGTAGAGAGTGTGCAGGAGGCAGACAATCAATGATTCTCTCTCATCATTGATGTTTCTATCTCTTTCCCCCTATTCCTTCTTCTCTGAAATCAATATATATATATATATATATATATATATATATATATATATATATATGAAATATAAAGTGGTTTCAGTAAGGACCTATGACAGAGAGAGAGAGAGAGAGAGAGAGAGAGAGAGAGAATGAAGTTACACAAGATTCTGAAAAAAAAACAACAACATAATTCACATAAATAGAAATTATAATTTAAATTGGCAATATGCTTGTCCACACGACAGCATTGGTCTCAGGCTAATAATAGCTGGTATTTCAATAAAATAAATGTAATAGAAGCACATTGGCTTTGACAAAAATATATCTCATCTGTTATTTCTTCATATTTCCACAAAATGTTCATGTTATATATTAAGCAAATATTATCTTTTTTCAATCTTATAAGCAGGAGTTATGAGGGACTGGAAGAAAATTTTGAAATGTTAAATATTGTTAAAATGAAAATTCCTGCACATATTACTCAGATATTACAAGAGCTGGAACAAGATTCTAGTTCTCCTAATTCTCATTCACTGATCCTTTCACAGACCAGTCCTGCTACTTGGAATTCTAATGCTCACCACCATCACAAGGTTCTGGGGCTATATTTTTAAGAGTAGACTGAATAGTGTTCATGTGATATTTGTGTGTATAGACACTTGCACACTAAAATTGCACTTGGAATGAGGCAGGGAGAGAATAATTGAAAAAAATAGATGATAGAATTATGATCCAAAAAAAAAAAAAGAGCCTGACAAGCTATTACATGGACCATGTTGAAATCACTCTCTCCTGCAGGGGTTCATTCATCCATAAATAGCTCCAATTTTCAGTAACTAGTCCATAGTCATTCTTCTGTATATGCCTATACTCAAAAAATACGTATTAAGAACTTATTTCTTGATAACTAGGCATTTATGTTAGATCCTAGAATTTAAATGGCATATTGGTTTCTATTGCTGTGTAACTAACCACCTCAAAACTCAGTGACTTGAAACAATAAGCATTTCTTATTGACTAGAGTCCCAGTGCACAAAATTTGTGCACAGGTGTGATCCCTAGGCCTGGCTGGTGATCGAAGCATGGGCGTCTGGCATGGAAGGGCAGGTCCCAGCTGACCTCTGGGCCTTGGGCAGCACCTGGGCCCCTGGACCCCCATAAGCCCTCCTCCACCTGAGCCATCAGGCCCCTGCCTGGCTCCCTCAGTGCCTGGGAGCCAGACAGCAGGCCCCCCCACCGCCACCACCAGACACTATCTGAGGGGCGATCTGTGGGGCGATTGGTCCCTGCTCGTACCTGCCTTGGCCTGGTGCTGCCTGCTCACCTGCTCCACCATCCTGCTGTGGTCCTGCTTTCATCGGGGCCCATCAGGGCTGGCAGCACCTCCACTGCTGCCCACTGTCAGCGCTGCGTTGCCAAAGCCCGCCATGTCCCATGCCGCCCCCTGGTAGTCAGTACACATCATAGTGAGCAGTTGAACTCTCAGTTGAACTCCTGGTCGAGGGGACAATTTGCATATTAGGCTTTGATTATATAGGATTACAAGTGCAAAAGTCAGCTGAGTGGATCTACTGACATGAGTCAGCCTCACTCATGTATCTGGAAAACCAACCAGGTTGGTTGGTTAAGCTAGTACAGACTGACTAATCACATGGCTGGCAGCTGACTGACTATTGACTAGTAAAGAAACAGAGTGACTGGACCACATACATTTTATCCTCCAACAGATAGTTGCAGGGGACCAAGGGGACAAGCAAAAGTGTGCAGTGTTCTCAAAGTCTAGTCCCAGAAGTTGCAGAGTCACTTTAGCCAACATAATAACAAGTACAGGTCAGAAATAACAGATAAAATAACAGAATCCACATCTTGATGGGAGGAGCTGAAAAGTCACATTACAAAGGGTTTGGGAGCAGGAAGACATGAAGATCTTGGACTATTTTTATAATTAATCCACTACAGATGAGTCAGACAAGAAATGGCCCTACCCTATCAGCACTCAAGAACTTAGTTACTATAGCTTCTAACCATGAATTATGGTTTATAAAACAAATCTCATCCCTTTTCACATGACCAGTCCTTCAAATACTTAAATTCATCTCTCATATCTCATGTGAGTTTTCTTTTAAGACTAAGTATGTCATGTTTTTTGCAACTATCATGACACAGTAGGTAACATGAGACCCTGCAGTACTGAGACTGTTTATTTCCTAAGGCTTCTGAAAGCAAAGGGAGGAATTATGTCAAGGATGTGTTGCAACTTGTTTTGGTTTAGAGATAGACTCTCAAAGTTACACGTAGCTGCCTGGCAGAACAGTTCTAGTACATACACTTGCATATTGGGAATTCTGAAATGAAAAATATTAGTGTTAAGATGGGGTGAAATTAAGTAAGTCTTAAAATGAAGTCATTAGAAATTGTCAAATAATGTCATGGGGATAAAGGAATATAAAAAAGAGACACTTATAGAGAATATGAAATGATATTGATCTAAGTTATCTGTCCATAGGGCTTCTGAAAAAAATGGCTAAAAGATAAGAGATTTGGGGGTCATTCAAACAGGGCTGAACATGAGAATTTGGGCTGAATAGGTAAAAGTAATTAAAAAATAACATCACTATGGGGAAAAATGAGTCAATCTAAAGATTATACCACATATTAGTAAGACTAGTCAGAGATGACAGCATCTGTTTTTATCCATCAGGGAAAATTAATAACAACAACTGTTTTGTAAGGACAGTAATAAACAATGGTGAAACATTGAGTTTCTAGCATAACCAGAAAATAAATAACAAAAATCTTCAGTAAGAAGCCCTAAGAACCTTCAAAACAAAAAATAAAAAAGTAAAAAGGATGCCCAAATCACAAAAGGAGATGATGCCGAATTTGTTTTTCTATCCGTAGCATTATCTGAAGGAAAATTCATTCCCACAGCCAGGTTGACTATCAGACTTAGCATGAAACTATTTGAAGGAGTTGAAAGTGACTGCTCCACAGAAGGGAGTGAACAATAGCCTATTATGAGCTCTAGTTTACAATGAGCTTCCCCTGAAAATGTTTTCAACTGAAAAACAACATCACCTGGGTTGATCACCCATCTTAGTCATCAACTTTGGCTCTGAGTTATTAGTACAGGTATTTCCTAAACTCGAATTCAGTTTAAAAGCCCCAGCATGTCCCAAATGCTGCCTCATCTCCAAAGGCAATTCTGAAAATAAAAAGTTTAAAGCATTTTGGAAGATAAAGCAGCATTAGAACAAGTGAGTACTTCTCCAGTAACCACTTGAAAGAAGTTTGGGATATGGGCTAAGCTGATTTTCCCTCTAACACAGTGGTTCTCAACCTTCCTAATGCCGACCCTTTTATACAGTTCCTCATGTTGTGGTGACCCCCAACCATAAAACTATTTTCGTTGCTACGTCATAACTGTAATTTTGCTACTGTTATGAATCGTAATGTAAATATCTGATATGCAGGGTGTATTTAGGTGACCCTGTGAAAAGGTCGTTCATCCTCAAAGGGGTCGTGACCCACAGGTTGAGAACTGCTGCTCTAATAGATGCTGGAAAGTCAGGCCAGACCTTATTCTGATTTAAATTTTTAAATTAGGGGTCAGGAAACCAGCACCTAATAGGTCAACTGCAGTCCTCAGAATATTTTTGTAAATTAAGTTTTACTAGAACACAGCCTGCCCATTGGTTTACATTCTGTTCCTGGCTGCTTTCACATACAGTGGCAGAGTGGAATAATGGAGACAGAGACCGCATGGCCCACAAAGTCTAAATATATGTTATCTGGTCCTTTACAGGTTTGTCCACTCCTGATTTAGAATATCATCAAGGTAATGTAAGTACATACATCAGCCATCTCTTTTATTCTGTATTCACAGCTCTCTCTATATTTACTATTTATTCATTGGCTGAATTACTTATCTGTATTGTTTTAACTTTTATTTTAAAATAATTTCTATCCTATAATAATTGTATTTTAAAATAAAGCAGAGATACAGAAAATTACACAAACAAATATAGAATAAAATGAATTATTATAAGATGGAATCTCTTGTACCACAACTCAGGTCAAGAAATAAGAGTGTTGCCAGCCACCCATAGTAGGCTCTTTTGTGTGTCCTCTTCCCAAATGTGCAACCAATATTCTAACTTTTATGGTAATACTCTTTTTGCATTTGTATAGGTTTATCACCCAAGTGTGCACTCCTGCTGTGGCTCATTTTTAAAATGCATGTATCTTTCAAGTCACTTTAGTCTGCAGTCCCCACCACTATCACCATCACCTCTTCCTTTTCCTAATGATTCACCTGTTGAAGGCTCCCAGTCATTTGAGCAGGAGAATATCCCACAGTCTGAATCTTCCTCACTGCACACACATGGCACAGTTTAACATGTTCATTGGTTCCAGGTATTTCCTATAAACTACACATTGGATCCAGAGGCTTGATCAGACTGCTCTGATTTATTTTTCTTTTAGCAACTTCCATATGATAGTCCTCAGGACAACCAATGAAAGGGTAGGAAAGAGTGGTCTCATGAGTCATCCCTTCCCCTTTTATTTTGTCTTCACACCACCTTTTTAGGGTAGGTGCATAGCTATCTGGTACCCTATTTTACAAATGAGGAAAGTGGGGCTAGGCAGGTAGAAGTTCGTCCAACACTGTTCAGCTAGTCAATTGGAAAGGCAGAACCAGCAGCCAGGTGTCCTGCCTTCCAGGCATCTCTGATCATTACACAGTTTCCTGCCTGTCTGTCCCCAGTCTAATGGTTTACTTAACTTAAGTGTGGTATACAAGAACTTAGTGCCTACAGCAGGCTGGGTACCAAGGACACAGGTAGATTTGGTCCCCACACTTAAGTTACAGAATGATCTAGTGTAAGCATGTCAAACTCAAAGGCTAACACAGGCCAAATAAATGAGGCAGGCAGCCTGCAGGCCATGAGTTTGACATTCTTGTTCTAGTGGAAATAATAATAAAAAACCTTCATTATTCAAATAATTATTCAATCACCAATGTGTTATATGCAATAAGAGAGAAAAAACAACAACACAGGGTTTTCTTAGAGTAAGTAATATGGTCAGAAACTCAGTTTGGGGTAATGATTAGGGGAAAGTGCTATTTGAAATGAGGACTAAAGGGGTGATACAACAGATAGGCAGAATGGATAAAGGAAGGAAGGAGTGGTGGTAGAGGCAGAGTAAGCAGGGCCTTGAATTCCAGGCAGGAGGAACATACCTGTGAAGTGCCTGGAGGGGGTAAGGGGATGGCAAAGCCCTGACAGAAACAGTATAGAGCAGTGGCTGAGAGAGCAGACTGAAGCCCAGCTCCTGGGTTACACTACACAGTCCACATGGTTCTGCCCCTTACTAGCTGCCTGCCCTTAAGCAAACTTTTAACCAGTACTCTAGTTTCCCCATCTGTAAAAGGGGGGTGAGGAATATGATAACAATCCTATAGAATTATTATGGGGCTTAAAGTAGTTAATGGATATGAAACACCTAGAACAGCCTGGTCAAGTGAATCAGTTGACTGGACATTGTCCTGGACAACAAAATATTGCAGATTCAAACCTGGTTGGGGCACACACAGGAGACAACCAATTGATGTTTCTCTCTCACATCAATGTTAATTTATCTTTCTCTCTCTCTCTCTCTCTCTCTCTCTCTCTCTCTCTCTCTCTCTCTCTAAAAGTCAATAAAAACATATCCTTGGGTGAGGATTAAAAAAACACACACCATATTTGAATGTATTTGAGAAATAAAAGAAGAAAGAAGGTGAGTATTCTGAGCAAACAGAGAACTTGGTGGTGGTTACACTGTCATTCTTTTAACTTTATCCTATGAACAATGGCAAGCCTTGAAGGTGTTAAATAGGACAGTGACAGGATCAAAAGGGTTGGCAAAACAAATGCCTGAAATATCAACAATAGCAAAGTGAACACAAGACAGTTGATCATCTGACACACTAATATTTTGATCTTCCACAAACTCCTGAGGAAAAGAGACACCATCAACTAAGTAAATAAATGACCAGATTAAGAATAAAAGTGTCCACATAACCACCATCTCTTTGACCACAGCTAATGAATTCCACATTCAAGAAAGATGATTTCGATGCTGGGCACGCCTGATCCTTGAAATGTGATGTTTCTGTTCTTGGAGGAGTTATTTTATATGTGTTCCAAACCCAGGCTAGATCATAACCCCTTTCAGGGCAAGAATAAGTCTTACTTGTCTTTGCAACCCCTGTCCTGCATCTCTGCTCAGAGTAGCACTCAAGAAATTCTTATTCCAGTGGGTAGAACAATTCTGTGACATTTGATCTCAGATATGTCTCTATTTATGCTTTTCCAAACCAGGAAAATAATCTACACAATGCCCAGCAGGAAATTCACCCACATTTGAGGGCGATGATCAGGCTGGAGGCCTTGGTTATTAACTCATAGATGATTGTACTGAATGATGTAAATTTCCAACAGGAACTGCTTGGGACGGGGGGCGGAGTTATAGGCTTATAATATGCTGTCAGACTGCCTGGTTGACACAGGTAGTCTACCCAGAAACCTTCAGAGAATCAGCTTTCCATTCAGTTGTGCCCTTGTGTCTAGCATAACTGCAAAATAATAAATACTTCCTTGAGGAATTCAGTACTTTCCAGACCTTCCAAAAATGTTTCAGTAGCTGTGCTGTGCTTGCTCCCAGTGGTCCCAATGCCATCAGGAAAAGACATGACCACTGAAAGCATATTATCTGATGACCTCCCCAAAAGCCACCATAAGAGACTAAAAGATGTATTTCTCATAGGCCTCAAATACTGCAAGAGCTTCCCCTTCCTGCCTGAAGTAGGATCCAATTCATTCTTCCCAAGGCCAGATTCAACCTCCACCACCACTACCCACTGGATAACCTTGACAATGGGCCTCACCTCTTTCTATCTTGAGTTTGTCTTTGTCTTCTCTACAACAGTGTTCACATAGTTGGGGAGTTATAAGGATGTGAATTGCTTTTCCCATGCCAGGTACACAAGTAAGAACTCAATCAGCATAAGCTGCTATTACCTTTCCAGATGCTTTGGAGCAACGAATTTCAGTCCCAGTTTTACAATGTCCCAAATTCTGAAACAAACAGTGTTAATTCACTTTTATTTTAAAAGTGCCACACAGCAATTTTAAGAGGAGTGGGTGGGTGCCATGAAGTAAAAAAATCTGGTGTTTGCAATTTCAAAAAAGGTCAGGAATCATAGCCAAGCAGTTGACTATTTTGGTCCGTCCCCACTGCCCCAACAAGACACTGCAGAAATTGTCCTTTTGGGTCAGAGCAAACTTGAGGGGACCCACAGTGAAAGGAACTTCTTCCAAGATACACAGTAAGAACATTATAGGAGATAGAATTCCAAAAAAGAGGCATGGAAACTCTGGGTCAAACTTTAATCACCAAAACGCCAAAACGAGTTCATCTATAGCCCATTTTCCAATATAAATGTAACACACCTCACAAAAGAAAATTAACCTAAAAAAGACCTAACACTAGTGGTATAGTTTCTCCCTTTCCTTCTCCCTCTTTTTTTTTTCTTTTCCCTCTCCCTCTCTCACTAACAGGTCAGGTTTAAGAATCTTAACTAATAAAAGCGTAATATTGAAATTAACCGTTTCTCCAGGATGGGTTAAGCCACGCCCACCAGCCAATCAGAACGGCTGTATGCAAATTAGCCCAGCCAAGATGGTGGCAGACACACGGAGGCAAGCCTCCGTGTGTCCGCCGTCATCTATTGTGTTCCTCTAGGCCACATGGGTGGGGTGGGGTGGGGGGGCAGGAGGAGCGAGCTGCACGCTGCCAGGCACGTCCACCAACCACGAAAGCAACCCATGGCTGCCAACACAGGGAGGCCTAGGGGACTCAATTTAGGAAGCAACCACCCCCCACTGTGCCATCCGCTCCCAGAAGTGGCCTAGGGTACTCAGTTTGGGAAGTGCCCACCCCCCACAGAATGATCAGCTCCCAGAAGCAGCCTAGGGGACTCAGTTTAGGAAGCACCCACCCCCCACTGAAAGATCTGCTCCCAGAAGCGGCCTAGGGAACTCAGTTTAAGAAGCACCCACCCCCCACTGAAAGATCTGCTCCCAGAAGCGGCCTAGGGGACTCAGTTTAGGAAGCGTCCGCCCCCCACTGTGCCATCTGCTCCCAGAAGCGGCCTCAGGGACTCAGTTTAGGAAGTGCCCATGCCCCCAAGGAGAGATCCCCTCCCAGCAGCTTTGGAACCTTGCACATCCCCAGCAGTGAGCCCCCTGACACACACCTGCTGCCTCAGGGTCTCAGTCTAGGAAGCCTCATGGGCGAGTGATCCTGCCCCACTGGCAACTGCAGGGAGTCAGCCTCCAAATTTTCCTTGCCCTCAGCCCAGTGATTGGAGTGGGGACAGGGGTATCTGGGCAAAACGGCCCAGCATAACTTCTCACATTGGGCAGAAACTTATGACTGGGTTAGGGAGGTAAATGGGTTTTGTTTAAAATCTTTACAAACCACAAAGGAAATGTCTGAAGTAGGTTTCACATCAGAGGTAACTTACAACTAATTTCTGAAGGCAAACTGCTACATTGCAGTTACATTACTAGAGAGTACCAGGTTGTCTGAAGGTCTCCACAGGGGCAGTGTGAGTGCTCCCCGCCCTGGTTCCTCAGCACCTGGGACAGGACTTGAGCCCACCCAGGTAGGCCTTTTCCCCTACAGTTTTCACCAAGGCAGGCAGGTTTTGTAGACATAAATAAGAAGTGCCCATGCACAGGTCCTGAAGATGCCGAGGCCGGCAGAAATGACAAAGAAATTGGGAAAAGAGCAAAGCCAGAAACACAACCAATCCCAACATAGATCATCTTTTTCTTCAGATGATGGTGTGTTTCCATCTTCTTTGTCTTCTGGAAGCGAGACAGATTCAAGTACTGACAATTCTACCAACAGAAAAGTTAAGAGAAAGAGAGGACATAAAAGGAATAAAAGAAGAAAAGAAAAAAAGGACAACAGATGAAACATTAACAAATGAAAGAGAAGGAAAAAAGGAAGAAACACCCACATGATATCACCTTTCCAAGATCTCATGACATTCCTATTTAAGGAGTTTATTTTATGACACCTTTAGTTTGCATTTACATTTTTACTGGTTTGTCAAGACCATGGCAGGCAAAGTGTCCAATATGTTAAAGAAAAAACCCTATCTAATAAAGAGGGAATATGCAGGGGAGGGCAGTTAGGGGCGATCAGGCAGCAGGGAATAGTTAGGCATCAATCAAGCTGGCAGGAGAATGATTAGGAGGTGATCCAGTTGGCAGGCAGAAGCGGTTAGGGGCAATCAGACAGGCAGTCAGGTGAGTGATTGGGAGTCAGTAGTCCTAAATTGTGAGAGATGTCTTACTGCCAGTTTAGGCCCGATCCCTATACCGGCAGTCGAATATCCCCTGAGGGATCCCAGATTGGAAAGGGTTCTGGTTAGACTGAGGGAATCCCGCCCAGTGCACGAATTTTGTGCACCAGGCCTCTAGTATAATATAATTCTTATTGTCTCCTACAAATAAGTGGCAATGAATTTGGAACCACGAGTAGTTAAGTCCTATAAAAGCTATCATGCAAGAACATCTACTTACATTCATACTTTAATAAATTAAAACTATTTGTTCTTTGTTCATAAGACATTAATGTAGCCATTGAATCATGGAACAATTATTGTTTTTGTTTTTGTTTTTTATTACAGATAAATTGTCACTTTTAACCAGATTAAGATCTTTTAAGTTTAAAAACCCAAGTTGTTTTATTTTCAATATTTTTCAGAGAAAATTCTATATTTCTTAAACTTTAAGGCCTGCACAGACTCATTCTTAATGATAAAGCAGACTATTCTGTTGTGTCAACCAACAGACATTATTAGCAAGGTGATGCTGGTTTTAATCTAAATACAGTCATCCTTGCTGTTATTGCTTAGAAATCAAATGAGAGAATGGCTAAGTACAGAGAACAAATTTGAACACAAAAGCCCTTTCTTTGATCCACCTGTTGTCAAATTTCCTGGAAATGCAAATATTGGCCTTAAGAATTTCAAAGGTCCATCACAATTTTATACCATTTTACATCAATCAACCAATGTAAGCAAGCTCATAAATGTCTTGCCAATGTTATTCAAGAGAGTTAAACACAAATGAGTATAGCTGCAGATTGAAACAAAATTAATAAAGTGAGGGCTAAATACTCATACAACCAGGTAGTTCTAAGGACAAATTAATCCTCTTTATTTACAGATGGATTAGTAGATGGATCCATGGATAGATGGATCCATGGATGGATGGATCTATGGATGGATGGATCCATCAATAGATAGATAGAAGATAGATAGATAGATAGATAGATAGATAGATAGATAGAAATAGAATCATTACTATTACTTGGGAAATATAAGACATTGAGTCTGAGGATCCCTTTCCTATTCAAGGAACTAGGTTGTGTTATCTAGGGTCTTCAACAAGGTAAAGCATTTGTTCATTACTACAAGGCCCAGAACAACCTTGAATCTAATGAGAGTTTGGTAGACTTAAGGAATTGATAAATGTGTTGAGTAAAAGGTCAGCCCTAACCACTGAGACCTAAGGGAAAAAAATGTATTTCCAAACCACCCAATCACTGTCTTTTCTTGGCAGCTCACTGTGAGAATATGAGAATACTAGGCACAGCCACTATTTCACACAACTCTAAAATCACCATATATATCAGAATCCATGTGAGCGGTATACAGTATACACAGCAGTATACTACAGCTCTGACCAACAGCCTGTCTTCTTTCTCGATAACATTATGACCAGAATGAAGCTTTGCAAGGGGAAAAGACACTCTAGAAAAACACAATATGTCTTTGATATAGACCTAAAGATTTCAAAGTCCTAACTCGGAAGAATGCCAGGGTAGTCCAGTAAATGCTGACCATGTCATTCCTTCAAGGACAATATTACACTAGCTTGAGTGAGAGCTGAGATAAGAAATTACTATGCCGCCCTGGCTGGTGTGCTCAGCTGTTAGAGCATCGACCCACTCACCAAAGTCTTATGGATTTGATTCCCAGTTAAGGGCACTTACCTGGGTTGCAGGTTTAATTCCTGGCCCTGGTTGGGGAACATGCAAGAGGCAACTAATTGATGTGGCTCTCTCACATAGATGTTTCTCTCTCTCTCCCTTTTCCTCCTCCCACTTTCTCAAAAAACAAAAAAAAATCAGTGGAAAAATATCCTCAGGTGAGGATTAACCAAAAACAAAGAAAAGAAATTACCACGCAACTCTGCAACTCTAAAACTGGCTAACCTTCAGATTTCCCAAGTAAGGTAAAAGCTAAAGAATAATTCCCTGAAATAATCACTAGACCCTTGAGCCATGGTTCTGATTCTGATATCAATTTTCAGTGTGATTTTAGGCATGAAAAGTTTTGACTGTTAAAATTGGAAGATATATGTTAACTATTATTTTTATTATGATGTTATTGCAATGGTGCTATATTAGGAGAATATGGGATTCCGAAGATTGCTTCAAATCAAATTTTCCCACTCAGTTCCTGGAAAACTTACTTAATTCATCCTTTTTGTCAATGTCCTCATTCTGTAAAACAGGGATTAAACAAACAAACAAAAACCTATATATTATCTTATTCAATCATCTGTGTGCTAAATTCATGATACATTGTAGGTTCTCAACAAAAGTGAAGTTCCTGTTCTTCTTTTTGTCAATAAAGTCCCAATAAGGACATCTATTTAATAGGGGTGATCATTCACTCACCAGGAATTTTGTTCCAGGGATCCTAGAAAAATCCCCCACAAGGGGCTAAGTACAGCTGCATAGAAAGGAATTTCCCAGAACTTGGCTCTTCCTCCACAGACTCTTTACTTAGTTGTGTTTTCTATCCCAGACATATTTAACACAAGAAACTCAAGGGAATTGACTGATATCTCTGGGCTGGTCTTAGACACAAACCATCTGGAGAATATGACTTCCAACACTCATTCCGGGTTGCATCACACCTAACCACAAAACCCCATCCATGCTCAAAATTTCTCCTTCACTTTCCTTTCTCCATGGACTAATATTCATAGGCCTGCAGTGACCTTTTAAAACTTACCAAAATACCATTCTACCTTTAGGCTCCTCTGGGCTGTTTTCCTAATTAGGAATCAGAAATATGGAGAGGTTAGGAATAAAGCCAAACCTTTCAAAGTCAGTCATTTCTGCATTGTTCTGAAATATATGGCACATGTTTTCGTGGGAGCAAATTTATCTTCTTAATTGGGTTTTATTTAGTCAACTATCGAAATTAACTTCCATTCCCTGAGCATATTTCATTTGATAGCAATGGCAGCAGCCTAAGATTACATTTTCACTATGAATAAGCTACAAAAGAAAGAGTTTGTGTGGATAATCAAGAACAACACATCTTTGATATAGACCTAAAGGTTTCAAAGTTCTAACTCAGAAATAGCACTCAGTGCCCTGCTGAACAACCAACAAGCTATTAAAGTCTGCCTTCCTGCCTGCACATTTGGTCTTAATTCTTATTCTGGTACCATTCCCAAACTTTCCATCCCTGTTGAGTTAAAGTTACTCCAGAAATCCTTCCACACAAGATGCAATCATTCTACTTCTCTCTGCCACCTTGGCCCAAGCCAAGGAGAGCTGGCTCTTTCCAATGCCTCGAGGTAGCTTTTTGTTACTAAGACACATATTCCAGCATAGAGAATGGCTGAGTAGCCTGCAGTCCTGAGGTTTGGCTCTGGTTGATGATCTGACTCTGCCTGTGACCAAAAAAACAGCTGAGTAGCAGGGTGGTGAGTATTCTGAATCAACATAAGGTAACCAGACGCTTAGAAAAAGGCACTTATGAAATATATTCAACAAATATCCACATCCAATGTGGTCTCTTTAATTGTGACAGAGGGAATACAAACAAATCAGCAGCACACAATTAGCTCTCCATCCATGGAATGGAATTTCTCAAAATTTCCACTTGCAATCAAGTCTGAGACTGCCACGTAAGCCTAACCCTTGCAAGAATACTGCCAGAGATGTAAACAAGATGCTCCTTTGATTGCTTTTGCCCATTATCCCACTTGTATCCTTGGACTCTGAGTTTGATAAGCCTTCTTTGCCCTCGTAGTTGATAAAGAGCCAGATATGCAGTTAGTCAGTTGTTTGAAACTAACTGATCACAGACCTTTGAGGATGTTTTCCCAGAGTAAGAGGAAAGAAGCAGCCCTAATTACATCAGCATTTATCAAGAGATTTTTACATAAATATGTGGCACAAATAAGTAGAGATAGAACCAGCATGATAATAAATCCAGCAGTTTAATTATCACCAGGCAATTTGATTCAATGCAACCCAGGTGGTTTTATTTGGAGATTAAAAGTGAAGAACAGTAATGTTAGGAAAGTAGTACAGACAGTGGGTAAGAAGACATGGGCTAAGGGCTCAGACTTGGATTCAAATCACAGCTCTAATACTTATCAATTATGCGGTCCTGAGCAATAAATTAACTTCCAAGCCTCAGTTTCCCATTATTATGTGCACAGGGCACTGTAACACAAAGTAATAACCAATAAAAGTAAGCAGTAATAAACTCTCAATACCAAAATGCTATAGAACTGTTTTAGTGTCAGTTTGAACTGAGCCCGCTAGCCTAGTGCCAATTATTCCCAAATTTCAAAGTGAGATACAAGGTAACCCGATTTACAAAGGAGGTTTTCTCAAGCTCTTCACCTCTCATGGGAATCTAAAGAAATCATTTGATAATGCTGGTAGAACTGAAGATTGGAGGAAAGAATTTTTTTTTTTGGGGGGGGGGGGGTGGACGTGGATTTCTACTGTCACCTCAGCACCAAAGAGAGTGAGTTCAAGGAGACCATTTGGTGAGTTTGTTAGAGAGCTCATGGGTGTCGAATGACATAATAAATGGAAACTGAGAAATATAAAGGGCCAGAGCTGGTTCAATTGACTTGTGGAAGAAGAGTAGAGATCTCTAGCTGGAAAGTAATTGCATGCCCACAGAAAGAGAACCTCAGACATGGATCACATGAGAGAGTTGACAGGGCAATGGGGAAAAATTGTAAACCCTTCCCAAAAGACATATGGTAGACAGAGTCTAAGATTGCCCTCAATATTCACACCCCCTTGGGTCTGCTACATAATACATTTTCCTTATATAATTGCCTCCATAGGGCGAGGCCTGTAAATATGATAATATATCGCTCTCTTGATTAGGCTACTGATCCACTGAGTTGATCAAAAGAAATATTTACTGAATGGGCCTGACCTAATTAGATAAGCCTTTAAAAGAAGGCAAAGTGTCCTAGAGACACTCTCTTGCTCACCTGGAAGATACAAGGAAATAAATTTTGCCAACAACCATGAGATCAGAAGAGAACACCTCACTTCACTTGATATCACTGCTCTGGCCAACACCTTGATTCTGGCCTGGTGAGACTCTGAGCATAGGATCCAGCTATGCTGTGCCTGCACTTCTGACATACAGAAACTGAGATCATAAATTCACATTGTTTTAAACCACTAAATTTGTAGTAATTTCTTTCACAGCGATGGAAAACTAATATGATGACCATCTGGAGGAGCAACAAAACCTCAGCAATGTGTTGGAGATAAATTGCCAGATGCCCAGAACTGAGGAAGGCAACATAGGCAGCCAGCCAGGTCCTCGGTGATGGGTTGTTGAGAGAGGGGAGCTTCAAGCTTCTGCATAGCCCGCAGTACTCCAGTGCCAGCTCCCAATAGTTTCAGTCATGCAAGACCCCTCCTGTCCCTTTACCCTCCTTCTTACACCCATCTCTCAACTTCAAGCTACCAATGCGGATGAGGGTTAGAAGCCATAGTTAGCAAGCTGAGGAGGAAAGGTAAAAATATAACCCTGAGAAATGTAGAAGCTATTCCGGTACCCTCTCCCTGTCCCTTTCTCCACTTCCAGTCTTCCACTTGCATAGGCCTAAAGTTCTACCTTTGACTGAGGTTCCTACTTTTGATCATTGCACTAAATTGGACCTATGGGGAAAAAAACTGAGTCTAGCTTTTTTCTTTCCAGCTAAGCTGAGTAGAGAATATTTCATTATCTGAAAACAAGAAGATAAATTCCAAGCTTAGCCAATTTTTTTTCCAAGGGTAGGGAAAGAAATAACTGCATTTACATAAGCATTATTAAGAAAAAAATAGAGTTGTTTCACAGTGGTACCATACTTGTCTGTTCTTTAAACGTAAGTGTTATTGAGATTGTAATGATGATTCAACACATGAAGAAAAATCTCTGCCCTGTTTCTAGATGGAAACCATTAGGTTTAGAGAATTAGGTGAAAGAATTATGTCCATGTTAATTGAGTAGAGCCTTGAAATTGACCTAATTTAATCACAGATAATGCAGATTGGCCCATAATTAAAAAAAAAAAAAATCTGCCGTCAGGTTATCCTGAATTCTGCTCCTATGAAAATCTTAGACTCTTGGTTCCATCTTAGTGGGGAAAGTAAAGAAGGTTGGAGTACTCAGTAAAGCTCTCAGATTCAAGTCTAACATGGTGATGACAATTCCAGGAACTTTGCTACTCAGCTAAAGTGAAAAACATTTCTTGGACACCAATAATTGAAAATATTTCCATAGCAATTCATTATTTATTCAGTATAAATGCTATTCTACACAACATACATACCTAAAAGTAATTGTTCTCACTCCTGCTAACACTGCTGTCTACTACATTGGTTTTAATATAAATTCCCCTACTGGGAAAAAAAAGGGGGTATGAATTATAATGAGTGAATGATAATTACATACAAACACACTCACAGACACTTCCATTTTTCAAAAATGTGAGAAAGTGCTAAAATTACATTTTTATTTCTACTCAGACAGAGAATATAGTAAGGGGGGAAATGTTTGATCACAGAGAGATGGGGGAGTCTCGAGCAGGAAGCAAAGATAATGAAGATAAGGCAAATGGGGTAAGAAGAAGGCCTGAGGTTTAGACCAGAGGAGGTAGCAGTGAAGCGCAGACATAGTAAATGCACCAGACCAGGAGTATGGTGACAATGTGAGGATTCCAGCATTCCTCCAATTCTATGGCTTACATCTGATGAGGACTAGGCCTGGAGGGCAGGGCCCTGGTGGGGAGGTCCTATCATTTCACTTCTCAGCATAAAATAAAGAGGTGGGTACTTAGGAAGTTCCCTCCTTCTGAGCAGTTTTATCTCCTGTCTGAAAGACTCGGGCTGACCGATCACTGCATATTTCTAACAGTGAGTCATCTGAAGACTTACTCTAAGTCTCTGGTCATAACCATACTTGCCTGCCTGGAATGTCTTTCTGTGACACCCTTTCATCTCCCTACTGGAACATTGCCTTATTTTAAGGCCTAAATCAAACCCTACCATTCCATACATTTCTATCCTCCTCTCTAACCTCTTATTACATTTAGAAGGAAAGGAAAAGGGAACTGAGATGATGGGATATCCTAATTTGTATAAAGATCTGTGTTGGGTGGTTTCCATTCTGTCCCTGTTATCTCTCTGCATAACAAACCATCCCCAAAACAGAGTAACCTGAAACAATAGCCATTTTATTATGCTCATGAGTTCCGTGTATCAGAGATTTGGAAAAGGTACAGTAGAGACCGTCCTTCTCTTTTCCTCTTGTTTGGGGCCTTGGCTGAGGTGACTCAAGGTTTGGAGTGACTCAAAAACTGAAGGCTGGAATAACTGGGGGATCCACATCCAAGATAGCTTCTACACTTACCTATAAGTTATATAGTGGAAGAATAGCTCAACTAAAACTCAATCAGAAGGCCTACATGTGACCACAGTGGCCTTAGGGTCTTTAGAATTATTATGTAGTGGCTCAGAGTTCCAAGAAAGAGAACTCTGTTTGATCATTTATTACTTAGCCTTGGATGTCATAGCATGTCACTTTTGCTGAACTCTTTTGGTCCAAGTAAGAATAATATGTTCAGATTCAAGGGAAAGAATATAGACTTCCACCTCTCAATGGATTCCACCTCTCAATGGATTCCACCTCTCAATGGAAGAAGTGACAAAGAACTTGCAGTTATGTTTTAAACCCCCAATAGATACAATGACACATGATCTGATGCCTAGAGAAAGTAGTCCAACTTTATCTGATTTCAATGCCACCAGTCTTTTCATTTAGGCTTTCTGCCACCCTTGAGTCATCATCACGTTGACATCTCCCTAATCAGAGCACAGATGGCATCACTTCTTTCTTATTACATACACATGACCTAAATACCTAAGTTAATAGTGGGACTTCTCATTGATGTTAGCCAACTGACTTCCACCCCTTTCTTCTGTCAAAAGTACTGTATCTTTCATCTTCATTATACTGCATAGGTAAGTAAGCTGGGTTGACACCTCTTAAGAGAAAGAATAGCAGAAAGTCAAGTGCACAAAAACAGAAGCTTTTTTTTTATAGCAGAGAAAAAAATGCAAAACAGAGCATTCATTATTTCAACAAATATTTATAGAGCATCTATTATGTGCCACTCACTATTCTAGGCAATGGAGATCAGGGATTAACTAAAGTCCCTGCCCTTATGGACTCAAATTCTAGGGGCTGAACTAGACAAATTAATAGATAAAAATATAATGTGTCAGGTAATAATAAGCACATAAAGAAAAACAACACAAGGTAAGGGTGTAGAAAGTTTAACAGGATGCTATTTTAGGTAGGGTGTAAGATAATACAATTTGAAAAGGTAACAAAGGAAGTGAAGTTAGAAAGTCAATCAATTGATGCATAGCATCTCATAGGCCATAGCAAAGAGTTTGAATTGTATCCTAAGTTTGATGAGAAGACATATAAGAGTTTTAAAGTAATGGGGAGTGATATGATCTGATTTTCATTTTTTAAAAACATTGGCTTGTGACACTCTGAAAATAATTGATAATAGAAGGATATGGAATATTAAAAACAGCCACAAAATGTTTCACAATTCCCTCATTGAAGGGAGGGTCTATTTCTCTTCCCCTTGAATCTGAGCTGGCTCTGTGATTGTTTTGGCCAATAGAATATAATGAAAGAGATGCTTTGCCAATTTTCCAGATGAGGGTATTCACAAACTGGCAGCTTCTCTTTCTGGTGTCTTGGAACACTCATTCATTCAGGTAACCTAGCCACCATGCTGAGAGAAAACCCAGGTAGCCTCAAGGAAAGGCCTTATGGAGAGGTATTGAGGCCCCCAGATGATATCCCTGGCTAACTCATAGCCACGAGCCAGCACCAGCTTGCCAGCCATATGAGTGGGCCATCTTAGAAGTAGATGCTCCAGCCTCAGTCAAGCTGTCTAGGTGACAATGCTGAACAATTCTAAACCCTGACTCACAAAATTGTGAGAAAACATTTTGGTGTAGTTTGCTATGCAACAATCAATAAATAGAACAAATGAGGAAAGAGGAAGAAGGAAGACCAATGAGGGAGGCCATTGCAGCAATCCAAGTGATTGGTAATGGGGTTAAACCAGGTTGTTGTCAGTTAAAGTGCTGAAAATCAGTAAGATTCAGAATGTGTTTCATAGCAGGAATGGGTGACTAATTCAGACTGAAAGAATAGTGATCTAAAGTTAATGGTAATAGGTCATATTATTAAGTGTTTTACTAAATGACAGGCATTGTTTATAAAATTCTTTATATTTTACCTGATTTAAACCTCATGACAACGTATGAGATAGGTATGATTATTACCTATGGTTACATATGAAGAACCTAAGGCACAGAGGAGTTAACTAACTTTCCTAAGTTTCTTATTTAGGGAAGAGTTATCAACAGGTATCTTGAATACAGGCTGGCTGGCTCCAGAAACTGTGCTCTTAACCGATCTTGACCACTGTGTTATACAACATAACGCTATAATCTGAGTAACTGGCTCTATAACCTTTATAAGTACTTGACCTTTCTGGAATTCAGTTTTGTAATCTGTAAACTGAGGAGCTGGAGAGATAATCTTTAAGATATCAGCAAATGAAACATCCTGTGATTCCAAATGCCAGAATTCCTGCTTGTTTTTGGAATTCAGACTGGATAACATCAAGGTTAATCACAAGATATGACAGACAGAAAGTTTATTACAGACACTAGGGACACTCCAGGCCTGTGCACAAGATGGAAAACTGGGCACTTTAGAACGAGCCCCCTCAAGACAAGGTTATGCACCCAGAGCTAGCGGCAGCTTGCCTCCCTCCCTTCTCTCCTACCTCTGCAGTCCAGTGTGACCAGCAAGACCACCCAGGAGCTCAGCCCTCAGGTTCAAATAATGCTGACTATAAAACTACAATTTCCCTATGGGCCCAAAGAAGGACTAGCCCAACATGTATGGTGCAGGAAAAGAGATGGCAGCACTTCTGGGCTCTAACCATAGGGGACTGTTCACATTAGCTCAAGTATGTTACCAAAAATCATAGTACTGAGGACACATACTGCACTGCTGGCGAGAAACAGAAGAGTGGGGATAAGACTGATCAGGTACAGTCAAGGGCCACCAACCAAATTCAGATAGGGGGAAATAAAATTATGCTTTAAGAACACCACTCCTTTTATAAATTTGCCCTCACAAGTAACATGTAAGTTGGCGTTTTATAGCACTATTTCCATAGACTAGATGAAAACACAAGAGCCTATGGGGTCAAAATCACTCAACACATTTTCAGCAACATCAGCAGGTGCCATGGTGCCACTGTCACCCACCTCAGCCCAACCACAGAATCTTACAGTGAGTTGTTGGACTCTATAGGTCATATAATGTAACTGTCTGCTGGTGGAGAAATATCACTCACACCACTTCTAGATCTAGTCACCAGGTTCTACTCTTATGACAAATGGATGTTTCTGAACATGGAAACATCTTTCACCTGGATCTTTCTACTACCAAAGTCTTCATGCTACTCTTTAAGATGTCAAATAAGCCTAGATTGTCTTATACTTTTTGTTTCCTTGAGTATTTTAATATGTTTTTTAAGTCCTCACCTGTGGATGTTTTTATTGGTTTTTAGAGAGAGAGGAAGGGGGAAAGCGAGAGACATCAATGTGAGAGAAACCTCCACAGTTGCCTTCCATATGTGCCACATCTGAGGATCGAACCCACAACCTAGGTGTGTGCCTCAACTGGGAATCAAACCTGCAAATTTTTCATGTATGGGATAATGCTCCATCCAACTGAGCCACTTGGCCAGGGCTCCTTGAGTATTTTAAATTAATCTTCATGAACTTATTGACCCATTACTCTGGACTATCAACAAATCTTCTCTTCAAAAAAATTAAACTTCCCAGTTCGATTGAATGTTTTCTCTTGAAACGTGGTTTCCAGACCTTGTGCCATTTTATTCACTTGCCTCTAGATGTAATCCCGATTATCAAAGCTCTTGTTTAGGTGGAGAGTGTGTTTCCACAAGAGAGCATAATTCCAGTTATGCCATGGCCACCACAGAGTGCAGCAAGACCTTCTCCTTTGTTGATATAAATTTTAACATCCTAGTTCAGTATGTGATTGCATTGCATTTTTAGCGACTACATCACACCAGTGGCTCCCTTATCTGCAGGTAGCTATGGACCCTTTGTTTTAAAAGAGAAAATTTTAGGAAATGACCAGGTCCTTGAATCCTTCCTTCACTAAGCCTAAACTCTTTCCTGGTTCTAAAAGCAGTCCTTTATTGCTCAATGTGAAGGCATCACCATTTCTTGAGAAGCGTATTGCAGCTGCCTATAGTGAGGGCCCAGCAGCAGTAGTGGAGTGAGACTTCTGAAGGGGCAGGGAGGGGCCTCTAGAAGCAAAGTAAGTGGCACATAACAGGAGCTTACGGCAGCATTTCATTGATCCTCAGCCAACCACTCATAGAGTTTAAGAAACTTGCCCAATATTGCAGAGTTCCTCAATAATAGATCTGAACAAATGTGTCTAAGTAGTATTCTTGTTCACTACTCTGTACTCTCTGACTTGCTAGTTTAGTATTTCTCAAGTCATAACCCATGGATCATTACATCAGAATAATAAAAATATACCTTCTTGGATACCACATCAGTCTTACTACATAGGATTCTCTGATGATGCTCTGCAATCTTTTCACCAATCACCCAAGTAATTCTTAAGTACATCAATGTTTGGGAACCAATATCTTAGGTAAAACAGAAAAACCATTCTCCACCTAGGAGAATAAGAGAATAAAGACTCTCTCCTAGTCTTTAAGATTTGCTGGGATGCAACTTACACACACACAAACACACATGCACACATACACCACAGAACATCAAACAGTAGTTAAGCAATACTCTGTCTATTTTGTTTGGTGGGAAAAGTGTTGATTAAAGCTGGCTGGTCTCATGGGACTAAAGATAAGAAGATCAAAAGATTTGAATAATTGTTAGTCACTGTTCTTCTGTCAAACAGTATTATTACATGAACTAGCAACACCTCAGGGTCTCCATGATTTAGTGACCTGAAGTGGAATAGATTTCAAAAAGCAAGAGAAACTCTCCACCAGTCAGGATACATCAAGAAGTCATCAGCCCAACTAGCTTCTCTTCCCACTTTTTTATTGTTTTGCTTTGATCAGAATAAGGCAATCTCAGCTTCGGTAAGCAAATGTAAGCAATGCACCATGCAAATCAGGGCTTGGCTCGCACACCACTTCTGGGGCTGCTTTCTAGGGGACTGGAAGAGAACCCACAGAGATTGTTTCTAGCTCATTCATCCATCCTGAACTCAGAGTCAGCCCAGAGAGGACCAGAAAATAAATGAAGTGTTAAGTGACCCTGAGGCAGAAGAAAACATATATCAGGCAAAGATACACTCCCTTAGACAACCCACCACGGGGGCTTTGCAGCTTCCCCCAGCATCCCCTCCGCATGTGCCCAGACAATCTCCTCAGTCATCCCACATCCAACTGCCTGTTCATGGTAGTCCCCTCCCACCAAGAAGGTTTCCTCTTTCCTTCTTCTCTCTAACTCCAAAGCATCCTTAAAGCAGCTGAAGTCTCCCCTGCTCAAGGAAGCTTTTGTCAATGTCTCCTTGCCTGCTTCTAAGAATATGTGTCCTCCTTTAAGTTCAAGGCACTAGTCTTATAGTCCTGTTTCTCTCATGGTGCCTACCACTAAAATGGCCACAAGGAAGAACGTAAGATTTCCTTTGCCTTTTTTAAAAAAAACTACAAACCAATCTGTATATATATATATATATATATATATATATATATATATATATATATATATATA
>PVJC01019878.1:0-29734 GCA_004026665.1 Murina feae | reverse complement strand
GCAGGTAGACACACACAGGAGGACTGCGCTGAGCCTCAGATGTGGCTGGGGGCAGGTCCCCAGTGGTGACACACACACATACACACAAAAGGTGCCTGGCAGACTGGGGCCATCATAGGACATCCATTGAGGGGTCCCAGACTGTGAGAGGGCACAAGCCGGGCTGAAGGACTCCCTCCACCCCGAGTGCACAAATTTTTGTGCACCGGGCCCCTAGTTTTAAAAAATAATAAAATAAAATGTGAAAAAAAGAGTAACTTAGATGGTAGACCTATATATTTTTAAATCATGTTTGGAGAAAGTGGAATATTATACAATTGAGTGGCTTTCCTAAAACTGTGCTCCAATTTAGGCCTATGCAGAGTTGCAGCAGGTGCTAGGTCCATGGAAGTGACCAACCTGAGACAGCTTCTCACCTATGCTGCCCATCCGGCAGCTAAGCCTATCCTATTTTCAAGATCCATTAAGTAGTTGAGCTTCCTCTGGGACACTGTTCATGAGAGGAAAGGGCTATCCTACTCATGCTCAGTTTTGAGTTCAAATGTATAGATAAGGCATTTTCTCCTTGGAAAGGAACCAGTGAGGGCAAGGAGTGTGGTGCTCCTGGATCCCAACATGCTAAAGAAATCATAAAGTGAGGGAGAAGTATTTACCTCCAACAGTGGGCCACCCTTTACTCTAGATTTGTTGTTCAGCCAGGGATGCTACTGGGAATCACAAATGATCATATTTATCTAACCTCTAATCAAAGTTATGTCATTACTAAGATTAGATCATAAGGCAAGAAATGCTGATAATTTAATGTTCAAGTGAATTAAATTAATATGACAAACAAAAATATGAGAGCTCTTCAGATTTTAAGGAAAAGTGATAAAAAATGAGCATTCACTGTGCTGTACCCTTGAAGCTTCAGTTATGAAGTTCTAATACAAAAATCACTGTATCAAACAGCAGATGAAAAGCATAGATTCCAGAATAGTCTTGAATAATTATTTGGAGTAGCCAGGGATCATTCTAGTGCAATGATTCATTGTACTCTAAAATTACAACTCTGCTTCCTCCTGCCATAAAATTTACTCAAAGCCTGATTGGCTAAAGGCTCAGGTGTGCTCAGCTCAGCTGTGCAGCCATTGATCCTGCAACGATGTGTGTTGGCATTTCATCCGAATCCTACTTGTCTTTGGCCAGGTCACAGGGTCCAGGTAGAATTCAACAAAGTGAATGAATTTGTTTGAGTCATGCAAATGGGGAAAGACATAGAAAAAGTCTTGTGACTAGTGACCAAGTTTTGAACTGAGCAAATGACTGAATCTTGAAGACTGGACTGATTTTGGTTTGTGATGATGGGTAATTCCTACGACCAGCACACAGCCCCCGTTATCCTTGAAGGCAAGAGGCCCAATACCTAAGCCAGGTGCACAGTAGGGACATGAATAATATAAATCAGGTGAAAAATCTCCTGGGAACTAGAGAACCTTTTGGTTATTTAACTTCTTAGGAGATTTTGGCTGAATTTTGATTTTCAAAGCATCACAAATAATGGTGCAACAAAACTTCCTGTGATTTTGGGCACTAAGCAAGTGATGGACTGGCCTCAGGCCAGGTTCATATTTGACCCTGTGGTATAAGGAAATAAAAAGCAGAGTCTGGCTTTTATTAAAGTTCTATAACTGTTAAAATTGTCTTGTGTTTCTGAGACATTGTTAAGAAGACTAGAACAAGTAGAATATTCTTAAAACAAATAACACTTGAGAGTAAAACTGCAGTTACCAGGGAATTAAAATGCATGTTTCTCTTAATGAGCCCAATCGTGCTTTCACTGTGTTTATTGACAGCTAGTTGTCTTGAAAATAGCTTATGGTGTCATCTGAGACAATCTTGAAACCAGTTCGGTGAGGACTTCTTACACTACAGGAGAAACAGACTCAGTAGTTGGGCATTTATCTGTTTCTTCTTAATTTCCATTTTATTTTTTGATTCATTCACTTTTATAGACAGTGTCTATAAATAAATATACAATAATAGAAATCTACCAACTTTTAATTGTGGATAACGGCACATAGATTATAATAAACATCCTACTTTCAGACTTCAACACTTTCTTTACTTACATTGCTCAGAAGAAGCATTTTCTCAGCGCTAACATGACACACATTTTTTCCTTCCTCATAAATGCAACATGAGTGTTTGGTAGGCTTCCCAGTGTGAAATGATTTACAGAATTGGCTATGCTAGAGTTGCAGGCCCCAGGAGAGCTCCTTTGCAGAGCATGGAGGACATTAGCCTTTTCTGAAGCCTGGTTAATAATCCACCCAGCTGACATCCCAGTGGTTACTGTGGGCAGGCATACACTAGACATTTTATGAGTTTCCAAATAAAAATGTTTGACTCAACAAGAAAAAACTTTGATAAGGAGAACGCATTAATCTTCCATGATTTGCCTAATCTTTTAAATAAACTTGCAAACTAATAATGCAGCAAGATAATGAAGTAAACATGTTTTTTCTTTTTTTGGTAATTTTTATTATCTATTGATTATCAAAGGATGTATTATCAGATATTATGCTCTATGTATTTAATGAAATTGAGGATGGTTTAAACATAGAATGTTGTAACAGACTAAATTACAGATGCAACAAGCACAGTGCTTGACGACTTTGTTAATGAAAATTCAAAAATCCACCAGCTGTGACAGGTCACTCTTGCCTGAAGATCTTGTCCCTCAGCCTGGGCCACCCAGAATATAGCCTTGAACCAGGGGAAAAGCAGGGGATGGTTTTGAGTCTGGAACAGCTGTTACAGAACATAAGTGTTTTAGTTGAGGAAGCCAGAAAGAGTATAAAAAATAACGGATCAGGCCAGAAGCAAAGATGTGTTTAGGGCAACTGTGGTCATGGGGTACACCAAGACTCAGGCTTTAGAGATCTCATACTATATAGTGCAAAGTTCCCCCAAGCCTACTGAATTGTCAAGGTGACATATGATATTTTATACTCTTTGTTTTATTAATTCAGCAAATTTTGTTTGCACATTTATTGCAGGTCATATGTTTAAAATACGTTATTGTTAGGTCTTATGAGCTCAGAGAAAGTAGCTCTCCTTATATCCACTGCCTAGATGACACAATGACACAAAGAGGCTAAGTAAATATCTTCTAAGATCGCACGGATGATATGTAGAATTAGATGATAATTCTATCTGGGATGTTGGCCTTACCTGGCCAATCTCCGAGTTCACTTGGGCTTGCATGAGAGATGCTGAATGCCTTCTACTCCAGAGAACCTAGAGGAGCTGGTAGTCTTCCAAGCGGTCATTTGAAAAGCAAGGAATTGTTCGTGTAGCAGACAAGTTATTTTTTTAAATTACTTTTCTTTTTTTTCTTCTTTTTTAGTTTAATATTTAAACTAGTTACCTTCAATAGAGTGCAAAACCTCTTTGGGTAGTGTTATTACACAAGGTTGAAAACATCCAGGATGGTTCTGCTATTCCTGGTTAGTTTAAATGCAAAAAGGATGAAACCCAACTGGCTTTGGCTATTATTTAATTTCAGACTTGGCTATTTCTTGATAGAACTGCAAACTTTAAAGTATTATTGTATTCTAGTTTAGTTGGTAGAGTCCTAGGAGGCAAGAAAGATTTCAAAGTCACTCAATATGGAATATGGTGTGAGAGGCTGATTTCTCTGTGATCCAGAGCGTAAATTCCAAGTATTTCACTTTCCACTGTGAGGTGGAATTTAGCCCCCAGGAGGTCTACCCCCCATGGTGCTGATAGTTTCATTGATAATTTACCAAGTTTACCTTTCCCCACAAGCAGGAACACTAGGACCAGAACTTAACCTGGAAGGTGGGAATGGTATGCTTGTAAGCAAAGATATAAAGGAATGCTTGCAGAGCTGACTATGGCCCCAATTGGAAGTGTAATTGTGTTTTCTTTCTTTTCCCTATTTTTCCAGTCAGGCATGATAAGAACACAAGAAGCAGATTACTTCTTAAAGCCACTTCCTTCCCACCTAGCAGGACGACTCAATGATTCTGCCGGGGGTGGGTCTCCCTCCCACATACTGTATAAGAGATCCACAGAGCCACAGGCTCAAAGGGGGCTCCAGACAATGATGGTCCAGAGGCAGCAGGAGCTGGAAAATCACCACTCCTTCTACCACGAAAATCAAAATCTGCAAGGTGGCTTTGACCTCAGGCACCCACAAAAGCAGCATTTCTGTGGAAGACGCAAGAAATGTATGTAAGGGCAATTCTCTTCATGTGTTTAATGATTTTAACATTTATATAAGCCTATGGAATTTTTAAAATATATTTTATTGAATTTTCACAGAAAGGAAGGGAGAGGGATAGAGAGTTAGAAACATCGATGAGAGAGAAACATCGATCAGCTGCCTCCTGCACATCCCCTACTGGGGATGAGCCTGCATCCAAGGTACATGCCCTTGACCGGAATCGAACCTGGGATACTTCAGTCCTCAGGCCGATGCTCTATCCACTGAGCCAAACCAGTTAGGGCCCGATGGACTATTTCTAATTTTCATCACAGTATGTCTGTTCCCAAAGTGACATGTATTAACTGTCCTTACTAACCTTAAGTGACAATTCCAAAGAGGGTTCATTATCTGCATGTTCAGTATAAAAGCTCTCTCTATGATAGATGGATAGATAATGGTAGATGTTTCCATTTCTTTAAAAAATCTGTTCCCCAGACAGATTAAATGATGCACTGCTGAGGAATACTGAATCTACCAGACGTCTTCAAAAGAACTCTGGCATGTCTACTCAGTAATTCTATATTTTTGAGGTCTAGATTTATTAAAGCCCACATAGTTTTCCTGCTGAGGTCATTTATCTCTATACATATTTATGTACTTGACTCACCACATCAAAAGACAGACTATGCAGACATAAATTTACCTACAATTTATCACCAAGCTTTATCAAAGTCTTTTTTTTGTCATTAACATTTAGGAAGTGATGTGTTATTTACATTTTATGTAGGAACCTCTCACAAATTCAAGAAAGAACAGGAGTTCAGTATTCTCTGGAACTTCTCTCACTTCCTTCAGCTTCTCCATTCACCATCACTTCATTAAGCCTTCCTCCCATGAGCCCATTTTTACCCAGCCCCATCTTTCACTGCTGTTCGTTTTCCTGTGTTGCTATACCCAATGCCCTAAAATAGAGGTGGGCATGAGCAGGAGCTCCATATATGATGTGGAATGGAGTGAACCACCCATAACCAGTGGGCACCTATAATGAAAGAATAAGTACCATAGTACCTGTGGTTATTTTGAAGTCTATTTTCCCATGATACAGTTCTAACCACTTTTTCTAAGGCACCCACTAAACCAAATTGTTTTTAACCTAGATTTAACTTACTGCTTATAAATGCCAAAACTATTTTTTTAAAAGACAGATTCTTCTACTTTTTTTAAAATTTATTTCAAAGAAGAAAGGAAAGGGAGAGAGAGAGAAATGGAAACATCAGTGATGAGAGAGAATCATTGATCAGTTGCCTCCTGCATGTCCCCCCACTGGGGACTGAGCCCACAACCCGGGCAGGTGCCCTGCCTGGGAATCAAACGCTGACCTCCTGATTCACAGGTCAATGCCCAACCACTGAGTTCTGCTGGCCAGGCACCATAATTATTTTTAAATGGCTTGCTTCAAGAGGACCGAGTATATTTTTTCTTCTAATTAAGTTAGGTAAATATGGTGCTTTCTAGGAAAGCCAACTCTGCAGTGAGGTTGATCTGTCCCAAATCATTTAGAACCATTGAGACACTACAGACAAACCAGTCACATGTGCAGGCATAGGACTCAGCTTTAAAACTGTCAGGTCATTAAAATCCTTCAAATAAGGAAATGATACAAGACAACACTTTCTTGTAAGTGTTAGTTTTATTGTTTTATCAATAATTCATTTGCACAGCCCATTCCATAAATTCTTTTGCTAATAGTCTTTGAGCTTTATGTTTCTAGATGCTGGCACTACAGAGCAAAAATGACCTTCTCTTGTTTTAAATCAGGACAAAATTATACAAAGGTAAATAAAGCAATGATTTCCATGACATCTAGACTCTACAGACTTTATTTGAATTGTGTTCCACTTTAACACAAGTTTTGTGTCACAAAGTTTTACGGGTTATATGATTCATATATGATAAGCAATCACTTTTTAAATTCAATTTCTATATAATAAGTTCCACCACTCATCTTGTGTGATTAATTTGCTCTAATTTGCTGTCTATACATCCCTCATAGACATGCTCAAGGCTCCCAAGGAAGACATTTTCATCTTGCCTGATGAGTACAAGTCTTGCTCACGGCACAAGCGCTCTCTTCTGAAGTCCCATAGGAATAAAGAACTGAATGTGGAGACGTTGGTAGTGGTCGACAAAAAGATGATGCAAAATCATGGCCATGAAAACATCACCACCTATGTGCTCACAATACTCAACATGGTAAGAACATCCATTGTTTTGGGGCTCAGTGTATAGTTACACCTAATAGGGTGTGTGTGCGTATGTGTTTTACATTCTGCTTTTTACTTATGGATTTATGTCTTATATATAGAAATATTTTATCTTTGATAAGTCCTTCAGTTTTACTATGCTCAGATCAAAAGAGCCATTTTTAGAACTTCAGAGAACAAATTAAGGTGGATGAAGAATTTGATCCTCTCTGTAAGCCAGTAACCTGTTTTGATGTACTAGTGTCTCAGTTCAGAAATCTAAGTGTATGCTGAGACATTTTGGTACAACAAATCTATCACCACTGTGTGTGTGATTTTTTTTAGATGGTTACATAGAAATACTCATTTTAGGCATGTTAATGTCCAGCTATTGAGTATACATTATTTTATTTAGAAAAAGCAGAAAAACAATACAGCTTTTTAGAATGTCATCTTAGATAAGGAGTGTTTGTTCCCAGAGTGGCAGCTATAGTAATTATGGAAGAGTGGTAAGAGGTACCTAAGGCTCATTTCACTGAAGTGACATCTAGCAGTAGATAAAATCTTAGGTCACCAAAATGTGTTTTTAAAAAAATAGTTAAAATTGACATACAACATTTTGTAAATTTAGGCTGTATAAAATGATAATTTGACATACATAAATGTGGCATAATGATTTCCAAAATAAAGTTACTTAGCACATCTGTCACAACACATAGATACTTGTGTTTGTGTACATATGTGGTAAGAACTTTTAAGACTTAAAAGAAATAGTTGTGCCCTGGCCAGTGTGGCCTAATTGGTTGAGCATTGTCCCATGCACCTAGAGATCACTTGTTTGATTCCTGGTCAGGGAACATGCCTGGATTCTGAGCTCAATTCCCAGTAGGGGACACACAGGAGATAACAGATCAATATATCCCTCTCCCTCCCCCTTCCTCTGTCTCTAGAAAAAAAAAATTCAATAAAAACATATTTTAAAAAAAGTTGTGATAACAATATTTTAAAAATCTACTTTATGTTCTGCCTTAATGAACAGAGTGCCCCTAAGTGTGTTTTATATTCCATTATGCCACATGGCTATTATGGCTCGGGTAATTTTTGGTAGGTTGACCCATGTGGTTTATGACCTCCTAGGGAAATGAGGGAGACAGTGATACTGAGGCACCTACAACTACACAGCCATAGGGCCTTGGATGCTCTGATCTGAACAAGTGTCACCTCTATTTTGTATAACTTTTGTAATGTTTCTACACCTCAAATGTAGAGTGGGGAGAGGTATATCAGTGCCAAGTCACCTCCCTATTATATCCCAACACTGCCAACTATCATCACTTATCACCTCAAATGCCATCTCAAATGTTTGTCTCTTTCTTTGAACATCTTTCCATGTTTTCTTTTATTTTTCATGCCCTCTAGATCTTTTCCCAGCATTTGTTTTATGCTTCTGGAATCTCTTGCTAGGAGAGCATGGGGAGTACTTACCTATGCAGTTGTCACTATGAGTAAAATATCCTCTATTCAATTCAACTGAGGACATTTTGCAATTCAGAGACCTTGTAATCCCTACATTGGGGTTTGAGAACAAGTGGAACCTCCCTCCCCAAACTTCAGTTTTTCACTCCCAGCACCAATGACAGGAATTCAACAATTGGTCTTTTGATAGATAGATATTCATATATCTGTCTGTCAGACGGTGTAAGAAACATAATGTTGCCACATTACTAGAAAACATGGGACTGGCATTCAGGATCAGAGCTCCAGGCAGCTTGAGGGCTGGGGGAAAATGATAACACATATAGAGACTGACATGGATTACCTGTCTTTTTCAGGTGTCTGCTTTATTCAAAGATGGAACAATAGGCGGAAACATCAACATTGCAATTGTAGGTCTGATTCTTCTAGAAGAAGAACAGGTATTCTATCTTTAAAACATGAACTTTTCTCCCCGAAAAATAAATGCAAAATAATGCTTTGTTTTCTTTAATATGGATCCTTTAATTCTCTTTCCCTTGGGGACAAAAAAATTTAATTATTTGTGTCTTATGCAATGGGTTGCTTGTCAGTTTCTTTAATGATTATTTGACATTTTGTGTTTTTGTGCAGAAGTACTCATGTAATTGCCTTATGAGAAAATGGAATAGGAAAGCTGCCTTTAATATATGGGTAGGAAATACACTTGGGAGACAAAGTACAAACTGTGTCTTCAGCCACCGCAGGCTTTCAGGATGCCACATGGAAATGAGCCCCTTGTGTCTTTTGCTAGAAAACTAAGAATGTCCCATAGAGTAGAAGTTAGAGCGTACTGTGTTGCGTTGCATAGCTTTGCTCTGTTGTCTCCCAACTCCTAAGACTGATCCCACTAACCCTCACTACCTTTAATCCTAGGATTTTATTTTCATAGAGATTCTGAAATGTTAAGCACATTTCTCTCATTACATATAAAAAAATCAAATTATGCTGAATCTTAGTAGCATTTGGTAAAAGCATCTCCTTTGCCTCCATTCCAGAGTCCCAGTCTAAATATCTAGACATACATTTAAGTTCGCATATGAACATTTTGTGGCATAAGTAACAGGGACGCACATCTCAGCCATCAAAGGCTCTTGCTTCTATTCTGGCCCAAGGTGATCATTGATTGGGCATGGGAGAGTGACCCAAGTCAGGCACTCTGCATCCAGTTCCACCATTGCTGATGTCTTAGCAGAATGTCCTGTTAGCCATAGTTTATTTGTTTATTTATAAAACAAAAGATTTTTAGATGAAATATAAGATCTAAGATGCCTACAGGCTTCAATATTCTGGGGCTCTGCTCTTTTCCTGGGCAGAGTGGGGAAGCTAGGACATGCCTATTTCTAGCCTGAATAGTCAGGAAGACACAACCTCATTGTCTTTTGTGTAAGTATGTGTCTGGGGAGGGGGTGCTGAGCCAGCAGGGTTTCTCAGGTGACAGGTTAATTATTCCTTGTATTAAATTGTTTTCACCTTGGAATTCCTCCAAGCTGCAAAGAATAAGAGAGGTTATCTTTTGATCGTACACCTGTGTTAACTTTGATTAATGCAGTGTTCCTGGAAATCGCCAGCTGAAGAATGGAAGGCATGCCCCAGTTTTGATGTACAACATCTAACTCAGGTGTATTTGACTTTCTGGAAAGACAAAAACTTTGTAAAGAGAAAACATATTGCATGACTGAAGGACAAAAATTCCAACAAAACATTGAAGTCATGAGAGCCTTACACAAGTTGTCCTAGAATTGAGCTATTTGATCTGGTTTTCTGTGACGATTATAGGAAAATATAGCATTGCTATAAATAAAGTTCACACCACTCATTACAACCTGTTCTGGATGTTCCTGCAGCTCCCAAACTCTTCATTTCCCATGTATTCACAAGTTCTTCTGATATTTCACAGTTACTTTACTAGACCTTGGTATATACAAATAAGGTCACATGCTTTCTATGTGGTTTCCTTCCAGTTCCAGTCTGTTTTCCAGAAATAAAGCTTTCCCAGTTGACCTGTCTTTCTCATTAATACGATGCCTCTGTGGTGATTTAGTAACACTGCAATAATAAATATTAAAAGGGCTATAAGTTGGAAATCCCACTTGCTCAACTTGCTAATGAAGTAAACATTCAGTGACTAGGTGTGCTTTGTGTATGTGTTTAGTCACATGCAAATGATCCTATTGTCTTACATAATTTTGCAAACTATTTTACAAAAATTTTAAATGCAAAAATTTGGTACACAAAAATAATCTCTCATGGCTCACTGAAAATGCATTCAGGTCCGTTAAACGTGTTTCAACTGTTTTAGCACATAACTAGAGAAATGTACACTAAATCTCTATGGTTTTATGTGATATACTTTTTTGTGTTGTAATACATAAAATGCTATTTGGATCCATCTGTGTATTTGAAATCCACGTTAATGAGAGTTTGTTGTAATACCAATGCTAGTAACAATTGCATTATACTCTGTTTTCTTTCTATTCTCGTGGTGGCCTTGCTCTCTCTTGCATAGCCAGGACTTGTGATAAGCCATCACGCGGATCACACCTTAAGTAGCTTCTGCCAGTGGCAGTCTGGTTTGATGGGGAAAGATGGATCTCGCCATGACCACGCCATCTTACTCACCGGTCTGGACATATGCTCCTGGAAGAATGAGCCCTGTGATACTTTGGGTAAGATCATCCAGCAGAGTTTTGAGGACTACATATGTGCTATGTGCCTTCTGTGGCCATATATAGTGAATTCTTGCCCCTATTCCCAATCTATAAGTGGTAGCTACTGCTGAGTGCAATTTTAAAGAAGAAAATGGCATCCTTGTGTGAACTTTGGCCAAAAATAAAAGTTTGAATTTATTCATCAAAAGTGATTACTTCACAAAGGAATATTCCTAACATATTCAAGAGTTTTTGTCTTCTAACTTAAATAATTTTTCTTGTTTCTTCTTCCAAGAGAATGTGGTCAATAGAGTCAAGAGTGTCTTATTATGTGGCAGAAAGGTACATTTATGAATATTATAGAGATATTACAACCATATTATATCCTGATTTTTAAAAAATTCCTTTATTAATGTTTCAATCATAACAATTTTATATGTTTATAGGGCTGAGTAGATCTTAGAGGCAGCACTTTGATATTTTTTCCAAATAGTTAGTGTAAAGCATAGTGTGCTCCTGATCAGAGCTCTCCTGGAAATTTTTTCTTAACTCCCCATTTTTCCTAGGATTTTAGGCAGAAAGATCCTTTATTATAAAGCCACTCAGATAGGACTTAGTTTAATGTAGGTTAACCTGACTGCTTGTCCTAGGAACACCTACCTGCTTATGAGATTGGCCCTTCACTGGCCTCTGAGAACTTAGATTTCAAGAAGGTTCCCACCATCTTACCTGACAAGTGTGGCTCACTTTGACAAAACTGTTTGTACAAATAATATGAATTACGTGGAACACCTGCTTTCCTCCGCAGAGTCTGGAATTTGGGTCCATGCCAGGCAGAGGCTGCCTCTATGATCAGCCCCAATAAAACCCCTGGGTCCGGAGTCTCTAATGAGCTTCCCTGGTGGACAACAGTCTACACTTGTTGTCCAGACGTGTACTAGGGAAATCAATCCTGTCCTGTGTGGATTTACTGGAAGAGGGCTCTGGAAGCTCATGCCTGCTTCCCCCAAGCTTCTCAAGTACTTGTTCCCTTTGCTAATTTTTTTTTCTCTCTCTCTCTACCCTTTTGCCATGCTAAATCATACCTGTGAATATAACAACTTCTGAGTCTATGTGTGTTCTCCAGGCAAATCCTTGAACCTGTGTGGTCTTGGGACTTCCTGACACACCGATTCCCCATAGCACTTTTTATTTCGTCCTTTGATAATACATATGGTTATAGAAAAAGACAGAAATTCTCCTCCATCTGCACTGAAACCCCTCTTCTACTGGGTCCAAGTCGTAGCCTGCGGTATGAACATTTCATAGAGGCCTGAAGAGTTTTCCATGCAGAGAACAGATCCTCTACTTCCACGTTGTTACGAGCCCTTTTTGTTAAGAGTCTAAGGGTTTCCTGTTTCATATTTCAGCAGATGAATATGAGAACCAAATTTCCCTAAAGCAGAGAGTAAATTAGCCCATATAATACACCCTCTTCCTTTATTTTAATGAAAACTACTATATGTTCTTTTGACCTTTATGCCCATAGGATTTGCGCCCATAAGTGGAATGTGTAGTAAATATCGCAGCTGTACGATTAATGAAGATACAGGTCTTGGACTGGCTTTCACCATCGCCCACGAGTCTGGACACAAGTGAGTACACGAGTCTGGACACAAGTGGAGCCCAGGGTCCATTCCCTCTTGGTTGGTTTCCATAGAAATATGGATTCTTTAGGTCAAGTCTATAAGGGGGGGGTTCACATATATCCAAGGAGAATGTCATCGACAGGCTGTAAATATTGTCACTTAGGTAGTTCTTTTGTTTTTATCTTAATGCCTTGTCCTGCACATTCAGTGCATGTGTTTATGCTTTCCCCACCTTGTTCTTCCCTTACATTCCTGCTCATACATGCATCTGCCATTGCAGACACTTGTATCAGTCCTGCTCCTCTGTCCTGTGTTAATCCTACTCCATGGTCAGCTACTGTTAGGGGATTCCAGACAACAGAGGGCAGTAACAGGCCCTCCTACTGTTAACTTGTTACTACTCTTGAGTTCATGTTCTTATATCGCTTTTAGAATTTGGAGAAGTGTTTTTTGATTGGTGTGCTGAGCAGAGTTTAGAAAGTGCAAGTATTATAAGATATCGGCCCCAGTAGGAGATGGTTTGCTTCCCACGTTTCCATTTTCCAAGTGTTGCCAGTTTTGAAATGTGGTAGCGTCAGGGCAAGTGGTGAGCCTGGCAGCTTGGCACAGACAGATGCTGCTGCTGGACAAGCAGCTCTCAGCAATGGGTGGCTTGTCATGGGTGGCATCTTTTTATATGAAAAGCTTATATTTATTCCTGTGGAATGAAAATTTTCTATCAATAGAAACTTATTAGATAAGGTTTCTTGGACCTACAATGCTGTAAGCTTGCCTTACCTGAGGCACCATCTATTAATTTTTTAATAGGCCCTTGCTAACTTCCTATAATTGCCATGATTCATAGGAGCACTGAGCATGTGAAGGTGTTTTTATACTATACTGCAGATGAACTTGAAGTTTATCCTAGAAAATATACAACCACTAAATATAATTTTTTCTCTTTTTTTACATTAATCCCAATTTTACTTGCAAAATCACAAAACTTGCAAATGGACTGAGGTCACTCATTACCCCCACCTGTTCAAAGCATCTGTATGTGCATGTCTGTGTGTGTAATAGAACCACACAGAGGCCATGCAGACTTGGGCTGTGTATGAACTGATGACCTGAAAGTGAAACTGTATATCCTATTACTGATCCCTTCATCATTACAGGTAATGATTGACTTTTTCAGTGCCCAGAAAATTGCACCTACACTTCATAAAGCTTTCAGCAGTTACATTATAATTGTTTTTTTTAATAGACTACTGGAGTTAGAACTTCAAAAATTCCCATTATTTTAACGACACAGGGCTCTTGCTGTCCTCTGAACCATACCAGAATTTAATTAAACAATCAAGGTAAGAAATATTTAAGTCACCGAGGGCTGAGCCGATCGGCATTGGATAAGCAGTTGAGATATGGGCATTGGCAGTGCAAGCAGTTGCAGGTGGTGAATTTAACGAAAGCTAAACTTGATACATCCAACACTGGGTCTTCAATGTCAATGACTACCAGTGATTGCTATTATTTTCTCTTAGAAGTCAATTGTTAATATTTCCTCTTATTACTTGGGCTTGTCTATATGGAAAAAGACAAACAAGAGATAAGTGCTTGTACTTGCAAGAGGGAATATAGATAGGAAGAAGGACAGGTGCTCTAGATTTGGATGAAGGGTTGTCCCACTCCCTATAGAATTAACCTACAGAAAATTAGCAACTCCTTAGTGAGCACCTGATGTTTAGAGGACATTGTGCAAGAGATATAGGAACTGGGTGCTCTAAAGTGTCAATTTGTCCATGAAATAGCTTTTGATCTTATTGAAATAGGACATATCTGTAAGAGATGTGCAAATTAATTGCATGTGCTAAATGCCAAAATGAGTGATAAAGATAGTTATAACAATAATGTCAATAATAATTATAGCACCTTCTCTTTGTGGAGCACTTTTTATAAATGTGAAGAGCAACTTTTCATGTATCTCAAATCATATAAACCACTCAGCACAATCTCTCATCTTCCCTCACTGGCTTAGCAGTTAGGCCATACTGAATATTCAGCAAATCTGAATGAATGGCATGGGGGAGTGAGTTGGGGAGTGAGCAAGTGAACAAATGAGGAGTATTTTAAAGTACATCAAATGAGAGAGGGTGTGGCATAGAAGACTCAGTAATTAAACTCAGTGAATTTTATTTGAAGACAAGCACATTTATTCAGTTCATTTGTTCAGTAACTATTGTTCTTGAAAAAGGGACTATAGGTTTGCTATATGGATAAAACATCATAAATAAATAGCATGTTTTTATCTTATCCTTTGCAATGAGCTCCAAGCAAAGTCAATTTTAGGGTTTGGTACCTTAAGAATTAAAAGACAACTTAAAATCTGTTAGGTCAGTATAAAAATCATATTTCACAGGTGCCATTTACCTCCTCAGTTTTACTTACATTCAGAGGACATTGTTTAGGGTGGAGGAGTGCTTCCCCATGCTTTTAGCCATAGGCTGTCTAATCTTTAACTCGAAGAAAGATTTCAGTTAGTGTCCAGGCAGTTTCTTCTATTAAACTTAGTTGTTTTCATCTTCAAAACATCTTGAGATTTATACTGGGAATCTGACCTAAAAATAGAAATTGCTAAGAACCAGCGTTTAGATTTGTGTTGGAAAATGGAGGAAGAAAGACTGGAAGCAGAAGCGAAAATATATGTTTTCCGTATGTATGTGGGATTGAGTCAGGATTGCTCTTTAGCAGGTGGGGAAGGAAGAGTGTCCTGATTATATTAAATCTCATGACACAGGATGTGTGGTTTGCTACATGCAAATGTGGAAGAATTGGCATAAACACATTGAGGAACAAATTACACGTTTTGGAGAATATGTCATCTATTTGAAAATCCCCATTTACAAAGGGAAGTCATGTCATTTAATGCTTAGCACCCTGGGACTCCAATACATGGTGGTTCTCCCACAGTCTGAGAGTCTTGGTCTTCCCTTACCTACCTGTCTATCTGCAAAACCAGTGGAGCCTGTGGAATCCTTAGCAGGTATGTTCATGCATAATTACAACGATAGTATCTGAGCTAAACATCCCTATTACATACTAGTACATATGCTGAAATATTTGATTTGCATTATCATTTCAGGCCATTAAGACAATATTAAAACACATTTACTGTGCTCAAAAGTATGTATAATCTATCATTTTGTTTCCTGTTTATTTATTTGTTTAGTATTTATGGACCTATTCTCTGGACACAATTTGCATTCTGCTAGCAAAGCATTGTTTAGGATTCTATAAAAGGACTAGTGATCCAAATCCCCTAAAAATCTAACAGTGTCATACTAGAGAAAAAAAGTGAGGGCTGTAGGCATTACAAGAGATACAGTTAGGGAAGATGAGGGACATGTTCTCAAAAGAAGCAGAATTGGCTTGCTAATATTTACTTCAAGCATACTCAGCTAGTGATGTTAGATGTCTTTTGAGCATTTGATGGTGATATGTGCACACCACCGGGTTTTGGTTGTGCTCTTTCATTAACCTGAGCTCTTCTTGCTGGGTCGGGAGGTACTAGATGATCTGGATATATACACTATCAGGGCAAGCCTGCACCACAGAGATCATTGGTCTGGTGATTCTCAGATTGTACTCCAGGGAACCCCAGCAACTAGCGTGTCACTTCTTACCAATTATATTAATTGTCATTCTTCCTAAATTATTTTGTTTGTTCCTGTATCCAAAAGTATTTGCAACCCTTTGGCCAAACCCATACAAGCAAACACACACACACATATCATATATTTGTGTGTATATATATATACACACACACACACACACATATATATATATGTATGATGTATATATGATATATGTATATCATATCTACTCTAATAAAAGAATAATATGGAAATTAACCATCTCTCCGAGCAGTGGGGGCAGGGCAGGGTTGGGGTGGGCAGCTGGGCGGGCTTGTCCAGCCTGCAAACTGCCATCAGCCGCTCACCCAGGCTGGCCAGTCATGCCAGCAGGTGGACATCCCCTGAGGGGTCCCAGACTGCGAGAGTGCACAGATTGGGCTGAGGGACCTCCCCCACCCCAGTGCACAAATTTTTGTGCACTGGGCCCCTAGTATATATATAAACAACAAACACACACATGGTGTCTATGTGTTAAGTGATTTGACCAAGATCATATTTGAATCAGAGAAATGGGTAGAAATTTTGAAATTTAGTTTGTGAAATGCAGGGGACAAGTATCTGAAGAAACTTTTATTATCCCATTTTAAGCAAGGAAACTGAAACTCAGGGATGTAAGTAATTTGCCCAAAGTCAAACCATTTATGAATGACAGAGACTTTTTGGGAAACCTGTATCAGAGTTCTGGACATCTGGGTTCTACCAGTGGTTACCATCACCAGGCCAAGGATGTGATTTATTATCCAAGATGGTTTCTTTAGAGACTTTCTCATTTCCTCAACCCCTTTTATCTAAACAGCCAGAAATAATTGATACAACCTCTAAATATACTTGGCTGTTCATCTGGGTATGTCATTAATAATGAAGGAATACACAATGTAATTGACTCACTTGAGAAAGTACTATAGAAGATATTAAAGGCATCTGACACTGAACATAATTCTCCAGTCTAATTTATTTTAAAATTATGTTTCTATTTGGATAATTGAGTTTGTGTTAAAGCTGGAAGGTTGTTCTTTGTTCATTCAACAAATATGAATAGAGAACCTGTTGTGGACTGGTGACTCCACTGGCTCTGGGGTTATGATCATGGATAACAAGAATCTCTGTTCTTTAGAAATTTATTAGATAGTAGGTAGGAGAGAAAAAATATCTATGTATATATTTAATGCATTAATATATGGGGTATAGTCACTTTGAATAAAGTATTATGGTTCATGGAAGCAAAAATTTATCCAACATGTATAACTTGAATATTAATCATATTTCTGGGTTGCCAAATACCACCCTTATCTTTAGAATGTGTTCTAGTCATTCATCCATGACTATATTAATGTTAATATCAAATGTGATCATTGTGGTACTTTCATGCTAATGTGTTGGCAAACATCGAAGTACCATTCATGGGAGTTGTACTACTTGGAAACACAACTCTTAAAATAGTGGTGCTCAGATTGGGTGGGTATGAGAATCAACTTACTGTGTTAGAATACACCCAGATGCCAGAGCCAAACCCACAATCTACTAAATCAGAAACCTATCAGGGTGGACTTTGCATAGACACACTATACTGCATATTTCTCGGGTATTCTGATGCATAGCACAGTTTGAGATTAATGTTAGAAAGAATAATTAAAAATACATTAGAGAAAAGTTTAAGAACAAGATGTTCTCAGACCTGGGGTATTGTGACTTTGAATTTTTTAGAAATGTAGGCAAAAGTGGTGACAAACTCATCTAGGGTACTTGATGGCCCATAATGTGTCTTCTCCACATTCAGATCAAGAGCCAGCCAGGGGTGGGTATGTTGGTATTTCATTTTGGTCACTTTCTCCCCAAGGCAGCCACCCATATGTGATTATATTCTGAATATTTTCCATAGCCATGACACATTTTCTCTACCATATGGTTACTCTGGCCTTGATTGATTGCTTTTAATAGAACTTCAGAGAATGGGTGGAGGCTGAAATGACTGCATATACATCATCCTTGATACTGAGTAGGAATTTTGCAGAAATTGGACAATGTTTGCACACTAGAGTTTCTTGGATACATCCTTCAATTGCACTTGGATTATACTATTGCATGGTTCCTGCCTGTGCTCTGACATTAGAGTGTCAGGTTCCAGTACTGTCTCTGAGACCCTGGACAAGCTTCTTTCAATTCCTCAGTCTTACTGTCATTATATTATCCTATATAATAATAGACAAACATGAAAATTAGGCTTCACTCTGCTACGCTAGGCCATGCCCGCCAGCCACGCCCGCCAGCCAATCCAGAGTGATAGGCACATTAACTCAACAAAGATGGTGGAGGCCAGAATCAGGATACTTGCATTGCAGTATCCCCGTGCCTGTGATCATGGACAGGATCGGGCCTAAGCCAGAAGGTGGACATCCCTCCGAGGGGTCCCAGGCTATGAGAAGGCACAGGCCTGGCTGAGGGCCACCCTCCAGTGCACAAATTTTTGTGCACTGGGCCTCTAGTACCTATGTTATAGGCTTGTAGTGAGGTTTACATTTAAAAACATAGGTAGCATGCTTAATATTCTGTCTGTAACAGGTTCATCATCAAACAAGGCCCAGAAATAAAGGTAATCATAGCCACCCATTGGGTCCCATGGAGCCTCTTTCTTCAAAGGCTGTTGGGAGTATTTGGGTCAATAAATGTCCAGCTGTCACAGCCTCTGGCAGTGTAGACCTAGCCTTAGATAAGGCAGTACTGAGTAGGTGCAGGGACCAAGAGTTGCAGTAATTGGCTAGTAATTCTCAAATTGTGTTAGGTATGAAACATACCTGGGGAGTCTGGCATCTATATTTCTGACAAACACTGGAAATTCTGAGCAGAAGAGAGCATGGAGGGAATGAAGGCATATAGAACAGTTTTAGCTCTACCAAGATCAAACAAATGGCCCACCCCATATCATTTGAAATGCTTTTTTATAAAGAAAGCATCTGCCCTTAGCAACATCTGGACAGTGCTCTGTTTTGATATTTGTGAGTACTTTCAAACAACTCAGTGAATGGTAATTCTTCAGGAAAATCTGTGAATCTGTGCCTCGTCTCCACAATTTGGCTGTTAAAGCCATAATTTCTCTGCCTGACTAGCACTCCAAAGAAGGGGAGTCTTCACAGTGTTTTCACATGTGCTTGTTGGAGTATATTAGACAATTGAAACCATTCTTTCTTTTGAAAGAACCATTTCTCTCTCTTGTAGCTTTGGCATGATCCATGATGGAGAAGGGAACATGTGCAAAAAGTCTGAAGGCAACATAATGTCCCCTACATTAGCAGGACGCAATGGGGTCTTCTCCTGGTCACCTTGCAGCCGCCAGTACCTGCACAAATTTTTAAGGTATGAACTTTTGAAGCTGGTCATATATCTCTTGGTACTTTTGATGGTCAATACCTGGTCAGCCTGGTCCTGTCCAAGCAGCTCCAAGCTTGGGTGTGACTTCCCAAAGTGGATCCCATTTGACTAAGGAGTTTGCCAAACACTTCCTTAGAGCATGGAGGCCTGTAGGCTTAATCCAGTATTATCCTACCTTTAAACTCAAAGGAAGTCCATATGATATTTACCAAGCCAGAATATTTTGTCTGCATTTTGTTTTTTGGTTTTTTTTAAATTCTCTTTCTATAACTAGACACATTTCAGTCCTTGAATGGGAAGATCTGGCATGTGTACATCAGTGCACACAATGGTAAAGCACATGTAAATTTTTAAAACAAAGTTCATTTCTAATAGGAGGAAAAACTTGAATATATAAACCTTAACCTGCCTGTAAAAGCCCATTATTTTAATCATTATTTTTAGGAATTTGATTATAGCACTAATTCATTTAGGGTATAGAATATTTGAAAGGTAGGATTTGACTCCCTGAACAATAGTCATTATATTTTAAAATTTTAGAGAGAGAAGGGAGTTTAAGAGACATCATTAGATCTGTTAATAAGGTAAGATTATTACCCAAGTCTCAATGAATTTGCATTTATAGTTTGGCTTAGCTTTAAACCATAACTATCTCTGACTTGCACCACATGCCAGGGTAGGTTGGTGAGATCTCTGCTCCATGTAGTCATTCAGAGACCCAGGTTCCTCCCACCCTGTGGCTCTTTCCTCTTCTAGGATCTTGTTCTCTACTGCATCCAGCCAGTAGCAGGCAAAAGACAGTACTGGAGGATATGAAAGGGGCTGTATTTTTGGAACTGAGAATTTAGCTGAGGGCCTTCCAAAGTGAAGTGGGGCTATGAGATGTCTACCTGTGTGCTCTGGAGGAAAAGAACAAGAGGATTCATATAGAAAGGAACATGTGCTGCATTACCAGCCCCAAATCACATTATAGGTGAAGAAGCTGAAATCACAGGGATCAGCTAATTATTGGCAGAATTGAAAATAGAATCTAGGAGTGCTGAACCTTAGACCTGACTTCTCTTCACTGACCCCAAGAACCATATATTTAAAGAGCCAAGGAAAAGCAATTCTATTGAACTCATAACATTTATTTTTGTTTTTACATGTAGTCACTTAAAAAATTACTTGGCTCAAATAGTATAAAGATGAGGGAGAATATTTATTTGCTTAGAAAGTAGCTCTTAACTCTTGATGACTTGTATCTGATAATAAACATAGACATCTGATTACATGGGCATAAGAATTTAGGTTCTGGATCCACCTGAACTTCTCACCATCCCTTTCTTCCCTTCTGATCACAGTCTTTGAGTGAGGAGGAAGACTGGTTTTGCAAGGAATGTTAGGCCATTAAACCAAACAAAACTCTGTCCTGCAGTAAGGCAGGGGGCTTTGTTTTGAGCCCTGAACCTAAGCACACCTGCATGGTTTGATATCTTTGTTCCTCCTGTAAGACACCCAAAATGGGAACATTATTATTTCTTTAGCTCCCAGGAAGGAGAATGCTGCTATTCAGGATGAAGGTCATGTTTATTCATCAGAAATGTATATTACCCAACACAGAAGAATTGTGTTTGCTTACTAACAATTCACTGACTCACAATCATCTACTGATTCTAGTACTTCTCAACTAAACATATTCATATTTTTTAGATTTGTGAAAGAAAATATAAGAATTATCACTTTCATTTCAATTGTATATTCTTGTAGAAAGCTAACAAATGAAATCACCTTACCCTAAATTGGAGTTTAAAAAAAAAAGAATAAGGGGAAAAAGAACAGATGTATTTTAAGTCATTTTGACTCCATCTGATTTGCCTAGTCAGAAGTTATTTGTTAGCATTTTGTGAAACTGTATTAAAATTACACAGACTGTTGGAATTTGGGGGTTGGTTAACTCATCTTCTGGTAAAATTACCTAAAGCTAACCAATTTGTACTCTACTAGCTGACATACATTAGCTTATAAATACCTTGAATTTAAAGAATTTAATTTTTTTATTTGAGAGATTTCTTTTAATTTATATTCTCTATTACATACACAAAATAAGAATGTAGTATTACAGATTTTTAAGAACAATTCCTTTTAAATACAGAGTATCCAGAAAGAAAAATTCCTGGCCTAGGGAAATAGAGTTCTTTAGTAATGGAAAAGTACCTGTACAATAAGAAAGATGGAAGTATCAGACACATCTTTTTCAATGTAATTTCTCATTGCTCCAGAATATGTTTAGAGTGATGATTCCTATTTTTTGCTATAAAAACATTACGTGCTTGATTACAAGGTCCTGCTCTAGCCCCTGCTGGCATGGTTATATAATATACAGTATATGCACTGTATTAGTTTTCTAAAATCTGAATAATCCTAAAAACACAGGGGACACCAGAGGTTTGGATAAGGGAGCACAGACCTGTGTGAATGTTCTTTTCTGAATGGCTGAGTGAATGTAAAACAATCACAATCTGTAACAAATCATCCAGCACTAAGAGCTTAAGTGTTGAAAAATGAAACTATCCTATATATTTGGAATGCCTTGGCATCCACATCTTTTCTGTGAAGTAAAAGACTAACAATTAATATGAACACAATAAAATTATTAAATAAAAAAGAAATTGGAATGGATTATCATACAAACATAGTCTAATTCACAAGTACATGAAGAGAAAAGCAAATGAAAAAAAATGAAGAGCCAGGAAAAAAACAATTGTAGAGGTCCTAAAGGACAATCTTTAGCTGTGATTATGAAGCTTAAAATTGGTCTGGGATCTTCCTGTAAACAGGAAGCAACAAAAAGGAGATATAATCTGTTCACATTAACATAAAATTGAGCAAATAACAATATTCCAAGAAAAGCAAAGCTTTTATCAGCATAACATTTTAAAAATAGAATGTGCATATGTATATATAAAAATAACTAAAGATTTACATATGTGCATGCACTTATAAAATGTTTCTTTATACTTTATGAATATACTTTATGTTTACATGGTACTTTAGATATTATATATTTGATATATAAAATAGATTTTATAAATTTTTAACAATAAAATTATGTTATGTAGTGTGTATTTATAAATATTAATACAAACACAGAAAATAAAACTATTGATATGAAGTTATCTGTCTGTACCCTTCTATACCTGATGACACACATGTGATCTCCCACTTCTACCCTCCTCTAGACCCAACTCTGGAGTGATTCCATCCTGGGTCAGTCTACACAGCCACCAGGAACACTTTTCTTGTACATTTATTAGTTTTACTACAACATGATGCCAGCAATTGAACAGGCAACACAGCATGGAGAGGCAGCTGCAGAGCTCATGACTAGCACTGGCTTGATCAGAGTTGATGGAAGAAAAAACAGGTTGGCAGCATCCAAAGAGTGTCAGACTAGCAGGAAGCTAGCTGTCTTCCAAGTCTTTGTAACATATATTATTGTAATCAAAACTAAGAACTAGTTACTCCAAGCTAAAAATTAAGGATGAAAGTATGTCATCCTTGTTAGCATCTCTGGATACCATTCACAGTTCTACTGGCCTCTCTGGCCAGTTTCACTGAGGTCCTTACTTTGGGTTTTGGGTTTTCATTCTCTTTTTTCTCTCTTCCTTTCTTATTTTTTTCTGTAGAGTTCCTTTTCTTTCTTTCTTTTCTTTCTTTCTTTTTTTCTTTTTTTTCTTCACAATTTACATTGTCTTGTTTCTAGAACACCATTCTGGCATGGAAATGAACTCTTTTATTCAGTTTTACTAATATTTGTTGTCTATTATTGGATGGACTGCTCCCCCATGCCGATCTGTATTAGTGAGTCAATGGCTGGTTTACCTTGATTGCTGCCTCTTCCTTCAGTTCTCCTCATAACACATTTTCTGAGCCAGCATCCTGGTCGCCAGCTTGCATGGACTCCAGCCTTCAGCTTGTGGTCCCTTCCTCATAGTCCTGTTCTAAGACTGCAGGCAAAATATTGACTGTGACTGCTTTTCATAGCTTATGCCGCTGAGGAAGAGTGAGAATTTTGTGGACAATACCTGCATCCTTGTAATATAAGCCTATATATGAAGGATATACATTTGGTCATTTTCCTATTTCTATTATTTAAAAAGGCAGTGTTAACATTATTCTACAATTGGCACGACACACACAGGGGTTCCTTTTAGCATTGTTGTTCCCTACACACTATTCTCATGAAAGCAAGTTGGTGATTGTTAGTATTATGTTTAGCTTTTTCTTGCAGCTGTTTGTGTGTGTATGGGGGTTTGTGAAGATTTCTGCTTACTGTAATAAAGAACATTTGTTAAGGCTCTCAGTACTCTTCTATTAATAAGAAAAATTAGGAATTTTTTATATCTCAAATTCTTTCTATAATTTTAGAGGCTTTTTAAAAAATTATATTGCTTTTTCATCCTCTTAGTTATGATGAAGATAACATAAACATTTTCAGCTTTTATAAATGTCCACTGACATTTTGGGAAACAGGTAATGCCAAGTTCAGATGGGCAGTGAAAATCAGCATCTTAAAAGTGTTCAGAAAAAGTGTTTTAACTGCCAATAAGTATACAGAAATTCATGGAAAGAAAATATTTATATGCTTAGAGAATACTTACTTTGATGATACTAAATATGAGTTGTAATCAGAATATGATTTTCAGAATGATTATTAAGGTTCTGAAATTTAAAGCCACTTTTATCCTGTATTATTGGAATGGTTTAATGTAATCTGAAATATATTCATTTGTTTTTGTGCCAATCAGCAAAAACCTTTCTGTTGCAATTCAGTAATGAGCCTTTATTTTCAAGGACTTTTCTAATTTCTTTGGACCCCATGATGATAAGTAAATATGCAAGATTTTTCATGCTCATAAGTTTGTTTTCTTGGAAAATTAAATTTTCCAAAAAAGAAGACATTCAGTATCAGGTTCACTATCAAGGTTTACTTTAATTGAGATGACCAGTTATAAATTGGACATGTCTACAGCATGTTAACACTGACTTTTCATCAGCTTAAAGAATCTGACAGGGTCTTCTTTGACATGTTTGCTGACTTCCTGATTTCCAAGGAATCAAAACACTGCTACATTCTCCACCAATTTAGGTGGCTCTTTGGATACAATCCCAACAATGAGTAAGGATAAATGCAAACTCTTTATGATGAATCTAACTTCCTTTATTAGCAATTTAACATGTGGTACACGGAAAAAAACACATAATAAGGAACTCAATTGGCCTAAAGTGTCAGCACCACTTTTCTCTCTGCTTGGTAGAGTCAAGAAGGACAGATGTTTGTTTGGAGTACATTCATCAGCCTAGTCAATAAAGGAATGTGTCATTTCCTATGAACAGACACAGGCCTCATCACATTTACTCATGTCTGCATCCTGGAGGCCTAGAACTTAGGGAAAATTTAGCTCATTATTTTAAAGTTAATGACAACATGGACTGATCTTCAATTTATTTTTTTTAATGTAGGTCATGTACGACTGATCATTGAACATTCCTTCTCTCTGACCATGCCAGTCCACATCAATACATGAGAAAGGTGACCAGAACTGGAGGTTTGAGGGGTACATAGGACCCCTGTAAATACCCTATAGCCTGTTGATGAGAAATTGTGATTTGACTATAGAGTTGATTATGCTTGCTTTAGGGTTTAATGGAAATAGGACAGTTTACTGCACATTTTATTCTGCTATATAATGTTCATCTTAAGAAAAACAAACTGGCAAGTCACAGCATGTTGCCATTTCTGCAGAGCCTATGTGATGTGCAGACTGGAAAACAGGTACCACCATGTGATGGATAGAGCAGCAGCGCTTACATGCTGCTCAGACCTTTCTCACTTACATCTGGGAAGGTCCTGATGGTGGCAAGAGACATGACCTTTTCTGGGAGCCCCGGAGTTTTTACTTGGAAAAAGAATAAATATAACTAAAAGATCTCTCAGGCTGTTTAATTTTTTATGGTTCATGGAGAAGAGTGGGAAAAGGATGTTGACATGTTGTGGTATCTTTGACCTTGCTTCATTTTCTTTAACACAAGTTTAATGGAGTCCAAATTATCACTATTTTCCCTTCAGTAGAAGCATTTTTTGGTGCATTGCTGAAAAAAAAACCACTCTGCTTACCTTAAAGTCATGCATATAGTCTGTCCCATGATCCCTACAACGGCAGCTGCCAACCCATGATCTGTGGACCACTGTTGGTCTGTGAGGTCCGAAAGGTTGGCGACCACTGTCCTACAATGTTTACTTTTTTTTCTTGTCACATGCAAACCACCTGATTTTGGTGCAGGGCATGCAAAAGAGTCAAAACCTATTTTATCCTTGTAGATATTTTGGTAGGTTGTATATAAAATGTCTGTCATGCATTTCCTTCTTGTACCCACATTCTGGGGGAATCCCAATACTTGCCTCACTGACTCGGGCTTAGCTGTGTGACCTGATTTGGCCAATAGGGCAGGAGCAAACAAGTCCAAGCATCAGCCTAACCAGATCTAAAAGGGATGAGCTCAACGCATGGAGTTTCAGCTCTTCATATGTGACGCTAATCAGAGCTGACTTTCACATCCTGGCATTGATATGTGTGTTCCTGCATCTTCCCAATCTATGCGGTTCTTCCAGGCTCCCAATCTGTGCACTGTGTGTTTATTGACCAGGCGGGGACCTCATCCTCACCAGCATGCTCTTTTCTCTGTGGTTTTGTGACAAACATAATTACCATTTTATTGCTCTTCATTGCTTCTAGCATTTCTATTTTCCATCTGAGAGCATTTCCTCTGTGTCTGAACCAGAACCATTAGAGTGTTTGTTTGTTTGTTGTTTGTTTGTTTGTTTTACTGTGGGCTTCCCAATGGTGTGTTCATATTTGTCTCTGTTTTACTCTTCTTTGTAAAGGGTATTTTGGTTTTGAATAGAATTCTAGTTCAGCAGTTATCTTTCTCTTGTAATTTGAAGCTGTCATTTCATTGTTTCCTGGCTTTTATCATTTCTATTGATAAAACAGCTGTCAGTCTTGTCTCTTTTTCTTCAGGCAGCTTTTGATATTTTTTTTGTGTGTGTGAGTTTGATTTCTTGTAGAATTCCTATATGTACCTATGTGTGCTTTCTGTTTGGGATTTTAGAACTGCTTAAATCTATGGTTTGCTATGTTCCATCAGTTTTTGAACATTCTTGGCCATTTTATTTACAGATATTTACTCTGCCCCATTCCTCCAATCCTCTCTTTTTTTTTGGATTCCCATTTTTTTAATATTATAGCTTTTTACAATATGCTATAGGCATATTTTTTGTATGTATTTTTTTGGTGAAATTCTTCATTTTTTATTTTCTTGAATCTATTAATTACAGTAATTTTAAATTCTATTTTTGATTATACTAGTAGCCGAATTTTCTATGGGTCTACCTCTATTATGTGTATATTCTCTTGGATTTCAACCATTTTGTCTTATCTCCTAGTAAACATACTCATTTTGATAAGTGAGGACATTGTGTATGAAACGTTTAAAGACAAAGTAATGATTTTATTTTTAGTAGATGAGGTGGTTGGAGTTTATCTTCATTCACTTTCTAAACTGTCGTACTGAGGTTGTTCTCACTCCGAAAATTAGGCCTATTGTACTGTCAATGAAAATCCTGGGGTGTACCAGGGCCCCTCCTTTCCAGCAGAGCCTCAGTTCCAATGTTCATCTCCCAGCCCCACCAGATTGCCAAAAACTCAACTCCTCAGGCCCTCAACTTTCACTTTCTACTCTGCCACTTGTCTTCTTAGCATATGCTTGTGACTCGACAAATTCCCTTTTTCAAGAGGAAAATAGCACTGGGTGTCACTCAGCTCTGTTGCTCCCTTTGCTCTATACATTTTCGTCCCTCATGTCCTTTTTAGTTTAATAGTTTCCTGATGTCTACAGAAAGATCCATTTGATACATGCCAGGCCACCATAGTTACAAGGGGAATTTCTCTTTGATTTTAATTTTAAGGCTGAATTATAAATAGCAAGTTACTTTTACACAAACTATAAAAATTCCTGAACCTGTGAACCTCTGTAATTTTTCAATCTCTCATGTGAGCCAATCAATATAGTTGCCTTTACTTAGTCTCTTGCCCATGGATGGAATAATATTGCTAAACCTGTTGTAAACTTTGGCAAATAATTTGAGGCATCTTACTAGTATATAGAAATCATTTGAGATCCATTGGAGAGAGGGGCTGTGGAATTCACAATTTGGCAAATCACTCCTGTCTTGAAGTGTTAATTATACTTTTATTCATTGTTCTTTACTTATAAATATGCCCTTGCATCATGATCAGAGTAACAGTAATAGAGTAATAGTAAGAGTATATATAGTGAGCCAATCACTACTCTTAGCCCGCTCCTATCATTTAACATCATCTCTACTTCTTGGTTTGCTCTGAAAAACCTTCTAACCTCATTGCATGTAGGATTAATGTCTCATGCAGAGTGGCTTGTGCCGTCCCTCATGGTTTTTTTGTGTGTGGATATTAATTAAAATCATGCATCAGTGGGCTCCAAGGCACAGGAATTTGGGACTAGGGCCCTGAAGATTGGGGCCAGAAAGATTCCAATAAAGGTGGACAAGCACACAGAGAAAAGGTTGGAGATGCATGAGCAGATCTGCTATTGGTTAATTAATTGTGATTACAGAGGGCATTTTTCCCTTTTGGCTTATTGAAATTTATAAGTAGGATTTAGTTGCTGTTTGCAAACACTTGTCCCTCCTCTCTCCAAATGCAAACATTATACCTAAGTACAGCCCTGGTAGGGAAGGGGATACTGTATTTGTGGAAGAAGGAATTATTAGTTGGCCTTTAGCCATCTGCTAGTAAACTTAAGCAGAGTTATTTTCCTCCTGGACTTCAAAGTCTAGTAAAAAAATTAGCATGAGTATCGAGCATTGCTGGTGGAAAGTGTTGCAATGGTTCATACAGAACCTTTGGAAGCAATAATCGGTTGTGCAGGTGTCCCCTAGCCTAGGAGAAGAAGGAAGAAAGAAAAGGAGGCAGGCAGGGAGAGAGAGGGAGAGAAAATGCATTTTAATCTTTGAAATTGGCAGATTGTGTTTTGCCTTTTACAATACCCATTTCCATCTTTTGATTGTTCCTGGCAAGAAATGTACATAAAAGTGGTCTGTAATAGGAGCTTTTCACATTGAACATCTGGTTGTATTATTCCATTTCGCTTTTCCCCATGAAGATTTTGAGTAATCTAAGAAAAAACAAATTGCCTTCCTGGAAAAATCAAAATGAACAGTTTCTGAAAATGTGGCCCCCTCTATTGAATTTTAATTAAGATAATTGTTATATTGGACCTTTAGGGAAATAATTTCCTCTTCTCTATATGATATATGTGGTGAACTGTATGGCATAACTGAACGTACCTCTTTGATAATTCTTTGGCATCTCCTCTTTGATTTAGCACTGCCCAAGCTACATGCCTTGCTGATCAGCCAAAGCCTGTGAAAGAATACAAGTATCCTGAGAAATTGCCGGGACAGTTATACGATGCAAACACGCAGTGCAAGTGGCAATTTGGAGAGAAAGCCAAGCTCTGCATGCTGGATTTTAAAAAGGCAAGTGATTACTGGCCAATGTTCAGTGCACTATTATTCATAAAACCGTTTTATTCAGTGTAACTGACATTGATGTATTCTGCACTTATTGGGTACCTACCAAATGTCAAATCCTGTATGTTCGGGCTGGCCCCGTATAACAGGAAACACATGTTTTACTGGCAAAGAAAGTGATGACTGATACTGTTGTGGGGATCAGTTTTCACTTGAGAACGGCTCGGCCTGTTAGGTCACTTCTTTCTTTCTGATTTATCACGTGGGAGCTCAGCAATTACTTCTGGTTGGTGTAAGTTGGCAAACTAATACTCTGCATTTTTTAAAGTGGTATTAAAAGAACAACGTCCACCATTACCTTCCACCTCTATAAGCATAATTTTCTAAAAAGTAGCAGCTTATCTAGGGCTTCTGATTATTAAATTCTCCAAATAAAGTATATATAGACAAGTGTCTTGAAGGAGATGCTAGCTAGTGCAACAACCCCAGGGACATCACCAGCATGTTCTCCTAATATAAATTCCTCATATAACGCAGAGAGGGATGTTCTTGCTGGACAGGGAAATGGAGATTTAGGAACTTGCTTTACTGAACCACAAGGAGACCTACCCATAGATTAAATGAAAATAAACCTTTTTGAGGTTTCTTTCATTCTAGTTTATAATAGAACTAGGGGCCCGGTGCACAAAAATTTGTGCACTCGAGGTGGAGGGAGTCCCTCAGCCCGGCCTGTGCTCTCTCACAGTCTGGGACCCCTCAGTGGATGTTCTATGATGGCCCCAGTCTGTCAGGCGCCTTCTGTGTGTGTGTGTGTGTGTGTGTGTGTGTGTG
>PVJC01019877.1:6266-29842 GCA_004026665.1 Murina feae | reverse complement strand
TTTAAGTTGCTAACTTTATTTTAATATGAAAAAATGCTTTTAATGCTTGATCATTTTTTCTTACAAATTAAAAAAATAAATCTAAAGTGTCAGGTAAAACAATTATACTTCTTTAATGAGTAATTTGGCCATTACCATGCCTCTGAGGATGAGCGCACAGAGGGCCTTTATTTGTGGCAGGTGCTCTTGTGATATTTACCTCTTTCAGTTTTCCTGGCACACTTATTTCAGTGCTCCAGAGTTTGACAATTAAAAGGACACATACATAATAGAAAAAGGCAGTATGTTCAATGGTTTCTATAGATTAACTACCATTTGGGTATTGGGATAAAACTCCCATTAATATCGGGTGAAGATTAATCTTTGAGGATTCTGTATGTACCTTTCCTTTACTTCTCTCATGGTAGAAAGGGCCAGTCTTTGTGAGTTTACTCTCTGCTTTGGAAAGTGATTTCATTATTTTGTGTCAGTTTTCATCAACATGTAAAGTTAAAGACAAGAATTGAATGACCTTTAGTTGCAGGGCCATAAATATTTCAAAGGAAACAGCCCTTTCCAGTTCAGGAAAAGGTGTGTCAGCTGAACAAATGTCACCACAGGTTAATGTGTTGTCTTTCACCACTAGCCATCTGGACCGTCATTTGGTTTGGGTCACACGAATACATAAGATTAGCCATCTCACTCCTGACTCTCTTGGAACTGTCTCCCTGTTAGAAAGCCATCAAACAAATACTCCTAAAGAGCGATGGAGGTTGAGGTGGCAAGGAAATTAAAGCCAAGCCCTTGAGAGGCAGTTAGCCTAGGCACAGTTTTCTTTATACATGTTGTTTCCCGTAAAGTAGCTAATGAGTCCTGGGTCATGGGTGAGTGGTATTCAACTGAGAGAACAATTACTAATGAAGGAAAGTGCAAGGGACACATTTTGGGAAAGGCAACTGTACCAAACTTAAAACAGAAGTAAAATGTATGTTTAGGTCACAAGCATGGGCACGCGGAGCATTTATGGGCATGGAAGAGACTAATCAGTGTCATCTAAATGGGACACAGGATTGAGATGTGACCTTCTCCAGAAAAATGAGCAAAGTTTCTTTAAAACATTAGAAATCTTGTAAAATGCACATGCTAAAAAAACAACAAAACGTGTCCATCCGTTCTCTTCCTTTGATTCTTTTTATATAGCATTCACTTATTATTTATGATGTGCTTAAAGAAGCCATCTGGTAAAGTGAACGGTAAACTACCTGCTCTTCTGTTTTATGTCGAGTCCTTAGTCATTGTATCACCTTTTATACAGTCCTTGGCTCAGGCAGACATTCCACAGAATACCTTATTTATGAGGTCAGAATGAAGCAGGCTGCAAGCTGCAGTCCTGAAGTCACCTTTATTGGCATTTAATGATAGACTCCCTTCTCTTCTAACAGCAAACTGCCTGCTTCAGTAGAGAATGACAGCACATCAGACGCTGTGGTGACATCTCCAGCAGTAAATCTTGATCACAAATGTACCTTGTATTGCTGTCATTACTATATTTAAAAGTGCCCTTTTCACGTGCCCATTTTATTGCTCCCCTCGAGTTGCCAAAGTTCCCTGACTCCATCTCTCAGTGCCAAAAAAGACATTAAACTATTTAGCTGGTCTTATCATCTTCCAGAAAACAATAAAGGCCCTTTTGTATGCATTTAGTTAAATATGTTCGTTGTGCCAGGGAGGCAGAAGTTAGGCATGTCCTCCAGTGCGGCTGAAGTCCAACCAGAGGGCTTTATGGCTCCTCCATCCTCTGTCTCAGGCCCAGTGTACAAACGGACTCCTTGCTGTGAAACATGCATTTGGTGGAGTTTATTCTAGACACCAAATTTTCTTTAGGCTTATGTGTGTATACTTTCAAAATGTCACCACAAATTTATTTTGGTCTAGCCTTTTGAAAAGTGGCCCATAATTGACTAGTCCTGAGATGAAATTGCCACAAATTGAAGGTAAAAAAAACCCAAAAAGACAAAAACTCAACACAACCCTAAGTGTCCTGGGAACTTTGTTTTAAGTAATGGCAAGTTTTATAGGACATTTCCACAGATAAGGAGAAAGGACCAGTTACTGTGGAGTAGACCAAATAGGAGTAAACACTTTAAAAAGGTATCAGCAGAAGAAAATTTCTGTGTAATTTAAAGCACATGTTATGTAAGAACACCTTTTGAATACTTGCAATTCTATCTGGATTTTGACTTTAGGAAAGACTGTCTCCTTCACTGAGTTCAGTTACCTGAGTCATTACTATGATATTTGAGAATTTAGTAAGTGTGGTAAGACTGATAATTCCACCGCATCTGTTCTTATGTTAGGAAACATAACATAGAGTTGAGGCTGAATCCAAGCCTCTTAGTTAGACACCCTCCCCGCCTTGCAGTCAATGAAGTGTGTGGGTCTAGAAATTAAAGTTTGGGCAGAATACCTCCAAACTGTTGCTGGATGTGATAGAGATGTAGCTTCTTTTGTGTTTCAGATGGTGGGAAAGCAGTAAGTGGCAGGAACCAGGTCACTGAGTGACCGCATGTGGCAGATCTGTGCCCAGCTAAACGACACATTTCAGTTCTGTTACACGAGAAAGAAATGTCCATATTCTCTAAGCCACTGTATTTTGGATCCTCTTTATTCGAGGAGCACATCATTTACTATAACTAACACAGTTATAACTCCACTTACTCAGAAAATGATGTGTACTGGTTATGTGAAAGCTTATGTGTGGTTTTAAAACTTAAGAAACAGATTTTCAAAATGTCTCTTCTCTGATTGGAGATACAAACACCATTGTCTATTTTTCATAAATTTACTTTTCCATACAGACATAATATAAGGATTTCTCTATCACCTAGTGTTGATGAGGGTGTAAGGAATCTTGCACTTTCATACACAAAGAGGAATGTAGTCGTTATGGTCTTTTGGAATCGGAAACAAAAACATGCATCATTTTGGGTTCCTTCTGGAAATCTGCCTTCCAGAAATAACGAGGAATGATCGCATGCTCTGACAGGGAAGATGACGAGGGAGAAGATCAGCGTATCACAGTGTGCATACTAGACATCACTTAAGTAAAAATGCCTGTGCGTGTGCGTGTGTGTGTGTGTGTTTCTGAGTGTGTGTGATCTGAGGACGAATGAAAAGCAGAGATGATGCAGTTGGCCTTTGTGCTCCTTCATTGTCTGCAGCATCCAACATATAATAGGAGCCAGATGTTGACCTGTATATAACACACTTCACCCTTGCTATCATCCAACGTGTAAAAAGCTGCATCCACATGAGTAAATACATCTGTGGTGCACAGGGAAAGCATAGGAAGATGAGGCAGCAAGTTACCTCTCACAAGGCCAAGGGAATTTGCGGCGTAGATTGGCTCGCACAGGGGAGCTATCATTTTTCCATTCTATACACTGCTCTATTCTTTGACTTTTTAAATAAGTCCCACAGCTCCTTGACTCCAATATAGCATAACATTAAAAACCAAAAAATATTTAAAGTGTTCGGTGAAAATGTACACACCATAGTAGCTTTTTAAAGTGTCTGGTGCTAATGCTGCAGTGGGATTTAATATCTCCAAACCACGGGCTTCTGGGAAAGCAGTCGATCAAAGAGGACGGGTCTGGGTCACAAAGAAATTGAAATAAAAATGGAAAATATGACTTAGATTGGAGCTCTTCAAGCAGCTTTTGGCCTTTTCTGTGAGAACAGTGTAGCTTTCTTGTTGGTGAATTTGGGAATAATGGGGAGAGCCTCCTGGGCTCAAGGCTGAATGTGTGACTGCAGCTGGGAGACCGCTGTTCCAAAGGGAGCTGAATGCAACACCCGGTCAGTGAGCAGGCAAGCCCTCTAAAGCGGCTTTTTAAAAAGGAGGTCCCTTTGCAAAAAGGGAGGTAGATACACATCTCTTGTTAGGTTCACAAACAACAGGTAGTATTTAGAAGCTTCCTTTTCATAAACAAAAATTAAAGTGTAACACCTTGAACTGTTGTTTTAACTGCTTAAGGAATTTTTTTAAATTGAACTTTGTGGTGGTTTTCCATATCGTATCCAGGGCCAGCTTTAGTGTGAGCACATGGGTAGGTCTCAACTGCAACAGTAAGAGAAGTTCAAACTCAGTATATCAAATTAAATAATATTTTAAATGCTCTTAATTATGAAGTAAAATAAAACAATACCCAAACCTTCCTTTTCTCATTTGTGATATTAGTGGGGATGCACAATAATTTACATACGCTAACATGCAGCTTCCACCCAAAGGCAATTCCACAGCCTCCTCTGGGAAAGGCCAGTGCTTGGCACGTGGGTTCGGACAGTTCTGCCAAAGCACCCAGGAGAGTAGTGACAATGAAACCCGTACTTAAAAGTAATACAGCTTAGAAAAAGCAACCCTGCATTCATTCAACACCTACTCATGGATCCCGACATGTATTTAGAGAAAGTTAAATAAGCAGTAGATTTCCCTTAAAGGGAAAGAGAGTATTAATCCAATACTTATAATGTGAAAGCACTATAGGTGATGCTATCAGAATGCTTTGGGTCCCAAGTAAGGGCAGAAAAATCCCTCTAACTATAAATGGTTTCACAGAGGAAGTGACATATAAGAGTCGTTAGGGGTGCCTAGGATTATTTCCAAATATGGACAGGGTCAGTGGAGTGACGGCCATCGCATGTATAAGTAGCCTGCTTTAACTACACAGCTGTAGAGAAGAACATGACATTTATAACTGGACATTTTGTGACATTTTGTAGCAATCTTATTTGAATCTCATGAAGTTAATATTCAGCTTTAGCATTCAAAAAAGGAATCTGCCAGCTGGCTATAGGTTTGAGAGAATAAGGATTTTTAGGATTTTCTTCTCATTCAACATCAAGAACAGGGCCTAGGGATTTTCTCTAATTGTGCACAAGAGATAACATTGACCTTTATTGAAGTTAGCCATGAGAATGGAGTTTGGAAGAGGGAAGATGAGGCCTGGAGGAAGGCAAGCACTTTGAGAGGGAGGAGACAGAACACAGAATCAGGTTTGAAAAGGGACTGCTCGGAAGAATGTCCAGGAAATGGTGATGGTGCAGCAAGACTCGAGTGTGAGGCGTGTGGAGAGCCGGAGAACAAACTTGTCAGGAAAAACGGATTCCGTGGAATTTCAGTGGCTGCAGTTGCACTAAAGTCAAGGAGGCACTAGGAGTGAAAAAAATCTCTGGAATTCGTGGCATAAAGGTGACTGTTGAGCCCTAGCTGGTTTGGCTCAGTGCATAGAACATCGGCCTGTGGACTGAAGGGTCCCTGATTCTGGTCATGGGCACATACCTGGGTTGTGGGCTCCATCCCCAGTGCGGGGTGTCCAGGAGACAGCCAATCAATGATTCTCATCAGTGATGTTTCTCTCCCCCCACCCTCTGAAATTAAGAAAAATGTATTTTTTTTAAAAAAGAAGGTGACTGTGGAAGAAATTAAACATGGACTCATTCTCCCCAAATCCAATGTAAGTGAAAGGACCACTATCTGTATAGATTAAAGCAGTTGAGATGGAGCATGAAGTCCACACTGCATAAATAGTTGACAGTGTTGCTCGGCTTTGAAACTGCGTGGGAGCGTCTGTGCGTCTGTGCTCAGCTCCACAGCCTGGACGCTGGGCGTGGTCTGATGTGGTGGGATAACTGGGCTCTCCTCCACAGCCCTTCCCAAGAAGGTACAGAACACATTTCACATGGTTTCCTGTATTTGTAAAACAGCAGTTTAGCGCAAGGACGACTTAAAAACACTGTGTGGCTCCGTAGGCAGCACTCAGCGGGGGATGTGGAGCACCACCAACTCTGCGCTGAGGCAGCCTGCCAGGTAGCAGCAGGCCCAGCAACTCCCACCCCAGGAATGAACAGGGCTGAGTGGAAGGGAGGAGGAGGGGTGATGAATCTTGCAAACCTGGGTGAGGATCATTGCAGGCGTTGAAAAATAAAAGCCAAGTTTTTCTGGGTGTGTTTGGCTGTCCATTGAAGTCCAAGTGAGAGTCATCTTTCTGACCTGTGTTTCTTGCCTCGATTTTCTCATCTGCCAAATGAGGGCAAAAATTCCTGCCCTATAACATACTGTTATTGTGAGGATTAGATGTGTGAAATATGGGAAACAAATAGATGGCACTTATTGAACATCTGCAGTGCCCCGGGAACTGGACCAGGCACCTGTTTATTACCTCATTTATCACTTACAAGAACCCTCTAAGGCAAGCTGTCATCTTCATTTTACAGATGTGGAAACAAGTTTGACAAGGCTAAAATCACTTGTTCATTCATTTGTGTGTTTCACACATTTGTACTGAACACCTAAGATGTGCCAACATGATAAGAGAGCCCGGGAATAGAATGGTAAATTGGCTCTACTAGATCCCTGTGCTATCAGAGCTTATATTCCATAGGGGAAGATGGGTAGTAAATATAAACAAATAAAACTTAATAATATTAATTAATACAGAAAACCAAGGTAAGCCTATATTAAATGGGACTTACATGTTATCTATTCCCATATTCTGTGAACGTATTTATATTCAGAGGCTTGATTAGACTTAGGTTTACTTTTCTAACAAAAATCCTTCATCAATGGTTTGTGGGCTTCATTTACATCACATCAGGGGCTCATCGTATCCAGTTGTTCCACGTTTAGAGATCATGACATGAACAGCCTGACCCCTCCAGGGTAAAGTTGTTATTTTCTTTATCACTAGCCATCAGTCCACAGAGTAATGATTTGTCATCCTGAAAAGAAATATCCAGCTCCCACCAGTCTTTCACCAAATGGTTTTAGAATCATTTCATGAAATCGTGATTTCATTAGTGGTTTTTAAATTGTGATTGTATAATATTAATAAATAATTATTTATTCACTATTTAGTACCTAAAATTCTTCTGTAAAAAAGAACATTCCCTCACCAACCAGTACTATTTTTTTACTGCAACAACAGTTCATACAGTTCATATTGAAATATTTAAGCATTTCATCCCCACCCCCCCTCATTAATTTCCAATAAGAAGTTAGTGCCAAAACTATTTCAATGGTGACTAATGAGTTTATTTTTGGCTTTCCTTTTTTTGGAGCATTAAAATAAACTCATGTATTTTAATATAATAATGTTCAAGTTGGTTAACAAGAGTCTGAGTGGGATGCAAGGAAAAAATTACCTTTGACAGAAATAGCTGAAGAGAAGAAAGCATTGTTGGGAAAGTGTTTCATATTGGTCATGGTGAAGCAGTTCATAAAGTGGCAGGTGTACTTGTTGCCAAAGGGCCTACTCCTTCCACTACTTCCAGCTCTTTCTAAAGTGAAACGTAAAAGTATTTTAAAAGTTAACCATATTGCTCTTAGTAATATCCTTAAAGTGTGTGTGTGTGTGTGTGTGTGTGTGTGTGTGTGTATGATGGCACCCACAGGCCAGCCCGGGGGCGGGTGGGGGGAGGCAGCAGGTACCCGGTGCAGCTTGACCAGCCCTCAGCCGCCCAGCCGCCCAGAGCCGGCCCAAGGCATAGGCAAGCCTCAGAGGTCAGCTGCCCATTTGACTCCCGAGGTGCAGGCAAGCCTTGGATGTTGGATGTCGGCTGCCAGATTGTCCACACACTACTACAGTTTATGATCTCACAGAGCTCGAGGCTACTGCTACTCACATGCATGACCCACTCCACTCTTGAGAATCTACGCTTTGTCTAATGAAGCAATAAGGCTGTAGGAATCTCAGGCATGAAACATTTGTGGGATAATAGGCTGAGTATTGGTAAGTCTCTTAACTAATAGAAGTCAAAACTGTAGACCTCACAGCCTCTGCTCATCCATAGAGACCTGGATGGAGCTGAGTACTTTCTGTAAGACACTGGATGAAAAACTATCTTTCCAGATGGGATCTCAGGAGACTAAGACCCAGGAGACCCTTGGAGTGTATACAGTATCTGGATTTGTCTGCAAGACCACACACTGAGTCAGCAGCCCCACTCTCCACATTTCCAGCCTTGTCCAGCAGGGTCCACCAAGGTTGACTCATACCTTTCCATGCTTTTTAGAAGTATTTGAAGTTCATTCTACAATCTGGCGCTGGCTTGTCTTTCCTCATTTGTGCTCAAGCTGTCCTTGTAAATGACTCTCTACTGTGGTTTGAACATTCCTGTTATGCACATACATTATCCCCTCAATTTCAATAGACCATACTGATCCTAATCATTTTTAAGATTGAGCTCAGACCTCACTTCATCCATGAATAGCCCTAATAACTACTGCCCAGGTGGAAGACATTTTGCCTCTTATTTCTTATACTAGGGGCCCAGTGCACGAAATTCATGCACTTGGGGGGGGTCTTCAGCCCAGCCTTCCCCCTCTCACACATTGGGAACCCTCAGGGGGTGTCCTACTGATGGCTTAGGCCCGATCCCTGATCCCCTTGGGGAGCGGGCCTAAGTCGCAGTCTGGCCTCCCTTTGTGGGAGGCGACCAGGCAAATCAGGGAAAGCCACCAACCCCATCACCCCACTGCTGCAGCCACTGCCAGTCACGGCAGCCACCAAGGTGTTTTCATTAACATGGACTCCAGTCCCTTCACCATGAAGAAATGACAACTTTCTTTAAGCATTTTCAAGATGTGTCTTTCATAGGATATGACATTTCTTTCTTTCTTTTTTTCCTCACTTGAGGATATGTTTCCATTGATTTTTAGAGAATGTGGAAGAGAAGGGAAAAACAGAGACATCAAAGTGAGAGGAACACTTTGATTGTTTAACTCCTGCATATGCCCTGACCTGAGCCCTGGCCAGGGAGGAGCCTGCAACTTAGGTACATGCCCTTGGTAAGAATTGAATCCAGACCCTGCAGTCAGCAGGCTATGGCATTATGCACTGAGCCAAACTGGCTAGGGCAGGATATGATATTTCTTAGCCCTCCAGCAGTGGACATTCATTTTTTTTTTCCTCCAGGAGTGTGGTGGAAAAATCCTAGATTGCCTTTGTGGATTCTTCTTACCCAAGTTACTAAGAATATTACCAGTGGCATACAGGGAGCTTAGCCAATGAGCAGTAAGAAAAGGTGTTTCCTCTGTAGTTCACTCTGATCACAAGCTCCACCCCTGCCCAGGTCTGTAACCTCTGGCCAAGGATACAAGCCTGGGCAGGGGACCTCCAGAATCCTCTGATTGCCGCCTTCTCAGAGCTCAGACCCCTACGATCACCAGCTCTGATCCTGCCCCTTGCCATCACTGGCTCTGCCCTTGCCCCACTGGCAGCCTCTGGCCAAGGTTACAGGCCTGGGCAGTGAACCCCCTGCTTTGCTGTCTCCACTGGTGCCCAGACCCCTCTGATTGCTGGTTCTGCGGAGCCCAGGCCCCTGGGATCTCTAGCCTTGCCTCTGCCAAGGCCTGAGGCCTCTGGCCCAGGCCTTATGCCTGGGTAGGTCACCCTCATATGCCTCCAATCACTGGTTCTGCCCATGCCTGAGCCCTCTGGCAAACGCCTCTGGCCTGGGCAGGGGACCCCAACCCCCTCTGATCGCCTGTTTCACCCCTCGGGCTTCCTGCCTCCCCTGCCACCTGCCTGGCTAACAGGCCTAACCACTTCAATGGCAGTGCTGAGCCAACCTGGCCGCCACCATCTTGTGGCCATGGGGGTAGCCATCTTTGTCACAGAGTGATGCCTAATTTGCATATTACTCTTTTATTAGAAAGGAGGATGTGGCTATGGGCACCTCCATCTTGTGTCCATGGGGGAAGCCATCTTGTGGTTATGTGTGCTGCCATATTGTGGCTATGAAGGTGGCATTCTTATGACTATGGGGGAAGCCATCTTTGTCATGGAGTGATGCCTAATTTGCATATTACTCTTTTCTTAGATAGGATTACACATAGACCAGAAGTCTCCCCACCCCCATTCATCTCAAGCACATTGAGCATTCTTGCACTTAACATTGTAAATATATCTTACACCGCTAAGATATATTTAATATCCTTAAAAATCAGTGTTATATATGCAGGAAGTGGGAGGGAAAGCACAGAAATACAAAGATATATTACATTCTTTTATGTGTCTTGGTTGTCAGCTGGGATTACTACACTTACTGAAACATATATAAAGTTGTCTCACATCCTTTGGGAAGCTCAGGGCCTTCCCTATGATTTGTACAAATGGTGGGAGGTTTATAATCTCATTCTCATAATTAGTTACTCTCATTTTCATTTTCCTATTTATCTGAATCTCCCACATTTCTTATCTCTTAAAAACTTCCTTATCAGCTCTGCACAACCTAGACTTGGAAACTGCTCCTTCACATTTCTGTGATAGTACTGTGATAATTCTGTGATAAAGTATGTGCAGTAGCAGACTATATCGAAATCACGATAGTACTTAGACTCCTTTTGGCATCATGTAGCAAAACATGGGATATTTGATGTTGCTTTTCTTCAGCATCATTCCTTCAACTGAGGGATTTCTCATGAGCTAACATTTCTCCATAAGACCTGTGCAATGAGATGGTCCTCACACCTTTCCTCTCCTCATGTCTCCAGTGGCACAGAATCCCTCCCCCCAAATTCTCCTTAATTTCTTATCAAACTAATTTGGCTACCTATTTTCTTACCTGCACATTTCCACCACATTTCCAACCACATACTAAATGCCTGATCCATCACACCCAAAGCAAAGTAGCCAGTCAAGGTGTCAATCTGAAGAGAAGATCATCATGCTGGAGATCAGGCATGCTCCTTACTCCCTCGGGGGCAGGAGCAGATCACGCTGTTCTTTCAGTAGCAAGCTTTCTATTCATTCTGATATAATCATATCCTACTTTTTTGGTTTGTTTTGGTGTCCTTTTGGATCACCAACCATAATGCTTTTCATGGCATATTTGATGTCTATAAGTTGAATGAAAGAGTAATGAAAACAACAAAAACCCAAGGTACCTAAAAGGCTGTGGCTCTGACAAAGTGTCGGGTATCTCTCACCTGCTTCATCATCCCCACTTTCTTCCCAGCCTCCAGATTCTGTCTGCAGCCTGTCAACTGATTGCCATTCCAATCTCTTCATTAAAATATTAAAATATTTAATTTATTAAATATTATACAGTCTATTTGTAATGGCCCAAGCCATGCTGACCATTCCCTTCACTTCTCCATTACCCACCAGAAAACAGAATTGTCCTGAAGAGCCAAAGTAAAGCAGATAAGCACTTAAGTATAAAGATCATATTTTGGTAGAAGGCACAGTCAAATGTTCCTTAAATGCCACCTCCTTACGGGTCCCATATTCTGTAACACAGCATTTTTCCAAATGGGTTCTCAAACCTGCATGAAAATCACTGTGGGTACTTGTTAAAAATATAGAACCTTATTGAATCAGAACTATGAAGGTTCTTATTGCCTTGATAATAAGTTCCCTCATCATCATAATAATAAGGGGATTCTGATCCTTAGAAGAGTGAGAACTGTAGTGTAAATGTATTATCTTCTCATCTGTGTGTTGGAGAGAAAATGTTTCTTCCCTTCTTAGGCCAAGTGCTTCTTCCATCAGGATCCTCCTACCTTCCCACGGGGAACATAATGGTTCATTATGCTGTGTTGACAGCCATACACTTTCGATGTTGGCCATGATAAACTCTTCTTTAATTTTCCTTGAGAATAATTTAATTACATTTATTCATCAAAAACAGATGGCTGTACACACCTCTTGCACTGTAAACTTATCCAACACACTCTTATTTCAAACAAGTAGCTAGAGAGCAAACATAAAGCATATGGATGCATTTTGTGGCATTTTAAACCACAGGAGGAATGAGCAAGGAAGAAGTAACCTCAGCTGGAATGTGATTTACAACCAGAGGTATATGAATGTGGTACACCTGTGTGTATTTGGGACATGGGAGTGGGGCCTTCAATGACCAGACACCTCTGCTGGACTTGGTTGGGCCTTATGCCTTCTTTGAAAGCAAGCCCCTGGACCCTCAGAACTGTGGGAAGTGAGTGATGGCAACATTAGGGAAAATCCCACCCACCAGTCACCCCCAGCTACTGCCTGGCCCTGGAAAACTCACCTCCCATGCAAATCCTGACCCTGTGGGGCATGTGAGCTTTGGCACAGCATCCAGGCTGAATTGGCACATATTCCCTCCTGTCTGTTGGGGTGACTCACTGAGTGTTCACAGTACATTTTCCCTTTCCTGGCTGCCAGCTGTAGCTATTGGCTCCCTCATTCTCTCTTCGGAACAACTCAGCACTCCTGTAGTAATGCGGTCACTTGAACTGATGTGTAATTGTGTGCAGAGTCCTGCAGAAAAGCAGAAAACCCTGTTTACCGTGAGGCTGAAGGCTGGGGATCCGTCACATCTACCAGAACATCAGACATGGATCCTTACCACTTTCTACCTCTTGCTACTTATCAGTCCTATTTATGGCCTTCTTATGGCTTCCCAGGGTTTAGAAACCTCACAAACTGCAAAGACATGAAAGTGCCTCTATGATCAGGAAATCAAAGGCAAATGCATCCCTTTCATCTGAGTCTTAAGATGAGAAAAGAAGGCCTTCTATATCTGGAAATATGAGCCCTTTTCCCCTCTCTGCTATCCTCAGCACTTGTGTGTAGTTTGGAGTGCACTATCTGGAGCTTGTATATCAACATAGGTCTGATATAAGTTAATTATATTCCCAGGGAGGCTGCAATCTTCCTTAAGAGCAGGGATCCAGTCTCTGGCCTCTTCTGTGATTGCCCCAGAGCCTCGTTTTGGGTTGAGTTGAATGCAGCCTTAGAGACCAGGCTTGCTGAAAGAATGAATGGAGCACACTGCCCCGGAAAAACCAAGTCTGTTGAAGGAACGACTGTTTTGCCAGTCATATTAATTTTTTCCACACACTTTCTCACCATCAAAGGAAGGAGCCTCTTTTTCTTGGATAGGAAAAAAATGCATAGTAAATCAGTCTGCAGTAACCTAATTTCACCTCCTGGGTCAAGCCAATGGCCAGAATGAAGTTTTGAAGAAAAAGTATTTGTAGGCATCCGGGCACACGGCAGAGGCTGGGCGCTTTACATGAATTCGTGCGTGTGAATGAATGTCTAAATTTTCCAGCTGTTGTTCAGTGGCTAGAAGAGACAGCAGGGATTCTGTAGATGCAGGGAGTGTGTGATTGGACCCTGGCTAGGCTGTATGTTAGCTGAGTGAATCTGTGTGACATCACTTAGCCTCTTTGAGCCTCAGGTGCTTCATTTATCAAACATGTGCAATTGAAATTCCCATAGAGTTGTGATTAGAATTCAATGAGATTATTAATGCCAAGTACCTAACCAAGTAACTGATATGATCATTAAACGATGGCTGTTATTAATGGTGCTCGATTAAATGCAAGCTTTGAGGGGTGGGACAGTTAAGGCTGATACCTAGCTTTTGGTTTATTCCTAATGCTGACCTTAGTTCCTGAGCAAATCACTCTGAAAGAAAAAGGGAAAATTATCAAACTCTCATAAAGAACAAACTGTATTAAATGGAAGTGTTTGGTGCACTCTTATTGGCCTATTGTCAATGCTTTGCCTCGTGGAAAGTTGACTACGTGGAAGACAGAATTGTTCCATCACTTTTATTTCCAAATATGTAACTAGTGTTTCTACTCTTTCAAAGATTAAATTTCAAGTTTATGTAACTGCATGGAACTACCCAGCGATTTGAGTGATTTCAATTCATTGTGACAACTTGGACTCATAAGCCATTTCCCAAGCCATCCCAAATAGATAAAGATCATCTACTATCAACAGAACTGGGATTTAAGTTTTTAAAAAAAATTGGCAGAAGGTATGTTTGTGATACACTCTCACAGTTTTTGAGGGCGGTTCTGTACTGAGTTCTCAGAGAACAATTCTTTTACCCCCAGTGGCTTCCGTATTAGAAAGCCTCATCACTTATATATTTTAAGACTTCAAAATTAGCTAAGTGGTGGAGAGATATTGATAGCAGAAGCTTTGAACTTTTGGGGGGGGGGAGGACATGTTTTATTTCTTTAGTTGAAATATCACAAATAATAGTATATATTATACAATCTGAATCAATGATCACATATTTTAACAAATAATAAAATTTCCCACAATATCTCAAAAAACAAACTTGGAAATAATTTTTTTCATTAAAAATGAATATTTCTGGAACAAATATGTTGATGTTGAAGCATTTGCTTAATTTATATTCTCCATAAACTCTATTGGACTTTCACTTCGAGGACACACAGCAGGAAAGTGGTCTGCAATTCCCCACCCTAAACAGAGGACAAAGTTAGTACCTCTTTGAGTGAATACTACTCAATTACTGTTTCATTACTTGATAGAGGAAGAAAAACAAAAATACTTCCAAATGGTTTTGTTTAGGAAAAGTTGAGTGTTCAGGTTTATCCTCAATATATTAAAGAAGAAGGAACTTGGAACTCTGTGTCCCAGTGGTATATTTCCTCTGTGAATAATAAGAACTATAAAGAATTGGTTGCCATTGTAAAAAAAAAGCCAGCGATCTATTTTTGTTCACTAATCTTTGTAATACTTTATGTAATTTTTTTTAAAAAGCAAAAAAAAAGCCAGTAAGACAGAGTGAGTCAAAACTCTGCTGAGATACTTTTGGACCAACCAAGCCTTCTTGGCTTGAAATTAAACCAAGTCAGACGGACACTTTTCAGGCTTATCGTAGTTGACTAATCTATAACCTTTGACATTATTCACTGGAATCTCCTCCATGAAACACTCTTCCTTGTCTTCTGAGATCTTTCATTCTCAGGACAATTCTCCATTCTGTCTGTCAATAGCTCTTCTTTCTCGGTTGACCCCTTAATAGTTGGGCTTCCTGTGTTATTTGTTAGGATCTTGTTTTATAATATACTCACAGTCCCTGGGGATGTTAATTTTTATTACAGCCCTTATTATACATCAGGTGAAGAACCAAAAATTTACTAAAATTGATTTCTAAAATTGAATTCTGTATTTCTACCTCCTTACTAGAATTTTTCACTTGAATGTTCTTCTGATATCCTAAAAGTAATCTATTCTTTTCTGTCCTGCTTTTCCCTTTTTTTTTTTCTGATCTCAATGAACACCATTACTTCATTGCCCAATTTAAAAAACCTAGATTTTATCTTTGGCTCCTCTATCTCTATTATTCCCCACAAATAATCAATCTCTAAGACCTGCTGTATCTACAATGACTCATCTCTCATGTGCATCCATTTCCATCCCTATTCACCGCTAATGCTTCAGTTGAGTTTCCTGTCATTGATCCCAGATTCTGACTTTCAACTGATTTTCCCTGATTCATCCCTCTATGGTCCAGACTTTTCTGAAGTGTCACAAAATAGTATTTGATAATTTATTTCCATGATTAAAACTCTTCAAAAATTTACCATTGTCCTTATGATAAATTTCAAACTTGCAAGCATTAGCAAAAATAATCACTTGTACTCTGGTGCCCCTCCCCCCTTTTTTATCTCTCTAGCTTCAGCTCTTAGATATCTCCTCATACTATACTCTGTAGCATTTTTTTTTCATTTTTACTATTTTCAATTGCAGTTGACTTTCAATACTATATTAGTTTTGGGTGTACATAATAGTAGTTAGACATTTATGTAACTTATGAGGTGATCCTCACGAAAAGTCTAGTACCCCCCTAGCACCATACATAGTTATTACAATATTACTGACTATATTCCCTGTGCTGTGCTTAACTACCAATATGTACTTCTTAATCTCTTTCACCCAGCCTTCCAACCTCTCTTTAATCTCAGCCATATTGAAGTTCTTAAAGTTACTGAAAGTATCATTTTTTATCTTTCCTCTGGGTTTTTTAATATATTTTCTGCTCTGCCTGGAACAATTTTTTCTTATTTGGCTCACACCCACCCATCTCTGCCCCTGAGAGGGCATTTCATCTGAGAAACCTTCCCTGATCCTCTTTGCAATTCCAGATCTGAATCCGATGCTCCCCCTTGTTACCTCTGCAATACCTGATGTATTTACATTTCATGACACTTGCCAAAAAGATATTCTCGTTGCCTATTTTCTTATCTGTTTCCTCCAAGGGCTATTTGAGGTCAGGAGCTATATCTTTTCAACAATCTATCCCTAATGTCTTCGCCAGTACTTGGTCTATAGTAGTCACTCAGTAGATATGGCTTAGAACTAACTACTTAATTGTTGAATTACAACTCAAAGAGAAGAATGTGATGTAAAGACTTTGCCTTATTTTGCAGTGACCAAGCATCAGATAAGGCTCTCTGGGCAGTTTTCCATAGCTGGTATACCCCCATTCATAGTCTAGACAGGAGAACACTAGAGAGATAATTAAAACTGCACTAAAGCTTAGTAGTCCCCAAATGTGCTCCAAGCCCATAACCAGAACTCCAGGAGTTTTCTCTATGCCTTTCGAAGGTGCACCATAGTTTTTGAAGCCAGGGAAATATTTAACTCCACATTCATGTTTTTGGGAACTCATGTGGAATCCAGAATTTTGGACCTGATGCTCTATGAGTCTGTGGGAATCAAATCAAGATTGTCAGTGGTAAAGACTGCCAAGAGGGCTTGATATTTCCATAAAGTTTTCTTCTTCCAAATGAATCTTGAGATTATTTGTCTATTGTTCTGCCAGGGGCCTCTCCAGACTGATTCGTTGAGAATAAGTCACCATGGACATTGTTTTCAGGTCTCCATCTTCCTGTCATTACATGATAAATGGAACTTATCAAACATGTAGCAAAGCCTAAGTTTCTGACTTCTACAGGACTGTCCAGAGGGCTAGGAATGACACACATGTTCAATTAAAGCAGAAAAGAGGATGAGTAAGGAAGGAACTGAGAACCACATATTTTTCTAAATTAGATTTATCTGTAAGATTTAAATATGTGCAAACATATTTTGAGTGATCTGGTAAGAATTATGGTTTTGTTATTAAAAAGCCATTTTGCTGTGTCCTTATGTGTGAAGTAAAAAAGAGACTTGTTTTGCTGGATTTTTCACTTTGATAAGCATTGAATTTTGAGGGAATACTAATCTTTTTAGCCAAATTGAAAAATTGCTCTCTGAATTTAAAGGATATTCCATCTGAATTCAAGCTGTGTTTGGTTTTGGCAACATATTTTTCTTTGGCAATGAAAAGGATGCTTGATTCTTATGACTTGGTAGACCTCAAACAGGCTCATACACAAGCTGTAGTACTTGCGATGCAGATGTGGAGGAAACCATAGATTTGAGCAAAGTTTGCCTCTAAGTGAAGCAAACAACTGAAGATTTCAAAAGATAGAGAGGAAATTTTAATAAAAATTTTTAATCAAAAGCTTTGAAATATTGAACTTGCTTTTGATTTTCAATATTTTTTAAATTCTGAAATTGACTGGATTTTCTCAGCTTTAGCTGCTTGTTTAAAATTCCTCTTCATAAAGAGTAGAAAGACAGGGATTTAGCTATTTTCAAGGCTTAAATGAAAAAAGACCACCTATATGTTATATATCATAACATTGGACACATAGTGTCTCATTAACGTTCACAAATTCCCTACAACAGTATTATTTTCTCCATTTTACAGATGGGAACAATGAGGATAAGACAGGTCAAGTGATGTGCTCAAACACAGACCCTTCCCAATTGTTGTTTTCTGTACACGGACCACTCCGCCCAGTACTCCTGGGTCCAATTGCCTCCCCTAGAAATGCCCCAACTTCTCTTAGTCATCTGGGCAGTTCTTATGTCTTTTAAGCTCAGCTCTTTCAGGAACTTTTTCTAGTTCACTACCCACCACCCCAGCCTTAGACAAGTGCCTTCCTGGGTTCTACCAGTCTGTAAACCTGCATCCACCAAGCATTTATTACGAGTGTTTAGAGTCTCTTTAGTCAGTCTCATCCCCTGGAAGTCAACTCCAGTCACAGATGGAGCTATACCATTTGTACATCTTCGGTGGTTCACTTAGCTCTAAAATAATTTATAATGTGGTGTCTAAAGTCATGAAGTTCAAAACTTCAGTTATCTCTGGTTACATCCATCCTTTTTCTTTCAGGAAGGGCCCATAATATAAACATGTCAGCAATTCCCTAACAGTGACAAGGACACTCTCTGGCACAAATTACACATTCAGCGAGTGTGTGGATAAAATGAATTGATGTCTTTGGTTTTCAGTTTGTATTTGTGCAGAAAATGCTGTTAACTGGTGGGGAAGGAGGAGAGGAAATAGAGGAATCAATAAACCAGGTACAGGTTTGCAATGAACCAGCCACATCCAACACAGAAGCTTCTGCTGGGAGATTGAGAAGCCAAAGTGCATCAGGTCTCCATTGCTTCCTGCAGCCACCACATCATCACCAACCGCACTGGTTGGAACTATCAGCCTACATGGGAATGAACAGGAGGGCTAGAAAAAAGAATAGCAGATGTATTAACTTGTCATAATTGCATGCTTTCAATGGAAGAATCTCAGAGGTACTTAAATTACTGGACCTTCAACCAAGTGCTGAGTTCCTGCAAAATTTCTTGTTTCTACTAGGTAATTTACGCCTCTCCATAAAGCAGAAGACAAGTTCTAGGAGGAAGTCAAGTACCTCTCTTTCAAGGCTCACTCTCTGTTTTGCCTCTTTACATATATTATTAATGAAATAATTTTAGATTAAAATTGGAATTTTATGAGAAAATGCATGTCAGATTTGGGAGCTCAGAAGTTTTATTTATTTTTTTAATATATTTTTATTTCAGAGAGGAAGAGAGAGGGAAAGAGAGAGATAGAAACATCAAGGATGAGAGAGAATCATTGATTGGCTGCCTCCTATATGCCCCCACACTGGGGACTGAACCCACAACCAAGCATGGGCCCTGACCAGGAATCAAACCCAATTGTGATCTTCCGGTTCATATGTTGACACTCAACCACTTAGCCACGCTGGCCAGGCAGAAGTTTAGACACGTTGTCAAAAATGGTTAGTGAAAACTTTCACCTTGAACATAATAGAAAGGGCTGCTAATCAGGGGCTGGGTCTGAGGGAATCACCATCCTGTCATATTGTTACGGAATCTTCCCTCTATAGAAAAGCTGCCTTTAGTGCAAAAGGAAATTAGACTCTAGAAGTGATAGTCTGCCAGCAACATGTCCAATGGCCTTTTCATCTGTCTAATGAACTCGTGGTAGCTATGGAAATTCTCATTTCCTATTTTGGGTCAGCTTCAGAAATGTGCTTCAAATGGACTTATCAACTAATAAATCAAGAATTCTTCTTTTCTTTTCTTTTTTTTTTTTTTTAGCTCTGTTTAAAATATCTTGCTTAGATGTTAAAGATCGGGGCATTTTAGGGCCAGGTTTGCTCCATAATTTTTCTATGTAACATGTTCACTTCCCATTAAAATCCAATTTTCTCTATCAAGAAGGTGTTAGGCCTCTGGTCTCTCATGGAAATTGTACTTCGTGTGAGTATTACCTCATCCAAATGTATGTTCCCAGAGAACCTGTCATCAAGCAGACTTGATGCCTTAATTTTTTCCTTTTGTAGCAACATGCCTAACTGGTTACTTATACAGACCTTGTTAATGAAACTAGGGAGAGTGGGGGGAGGGAAATATATGAGAATTACCAGCCCATGCCCAGCATCTGAAGCTGAGATTTTAGGGGAAGCTATGTTGAATCTAAATCAGCATAATTGGACTCAATTCATTTAGTCATCACTTGGGTCAAGTCTATGAACTCTATAGTCACAAATATAACTGTGTCATTTGCTCTTAAGGATGCTAAAATATGTCCATGGTTTGTCCATTCAACAAACACTTTCTGAGCATGTTTCATCTACTGGGGTAGGCTCTAGAGATACAGTAGTATATGGCTCACATCCTTTCAAGTGCTGAATACAAAGCCTGATACAAAGGAATAGGCTGTGAACGAGGAACAGATCATGCACAGTGAGTATTCACAGGATACAGTATCTACAAGCATGTGGTTGAAAATTAAGACTTTGTGAAGGTGGCAGCATTTGTTCTGGTCCTTGAAGGATGGACAAGATTGGAAATATAGGGATACTGAGGAAAATTATCCTCAATAGAGAGAATATCATATCTGAGGACCCCTCAAACTCTTATGTTCTCTAGTTATATGATTCCAAGATCACAAGATCCAAAATAACTTCTCAGAATTATGGCAAACAAGTCAGTGGTGTAAGGAATCTTAGGAAAGACCAACCACCAGGGAGAGTCATGGATGTGTCATGTTAGTCGAGGTTTTCTCAACAAAGTTTCCTCAGACTCACCAGCTAAATACTTTGGGATGTAGATTCTAGGGTCAGAGACTTTTACAGATAAGTGATTAAATTAAAAGGTACATTATACTGCACACATTGCTTAAGAAGCAAGTTAGTCTCTGTTACCAGAAAGTTCTACAGAGAATCTGAAATGTGACACCTTGCTAAGCAGCTGACAATACTTTTGCTTATATTTTCAACTAGGGGCCTGGTGCACGAAATTTGTGCACTGGTGGAGGGGGTTCCTCAGCCCAGCATGCCTCATCTCACATATTGGGAACCCTAAGGGGGTGTTCTACTGATGGCTTAAGCCTGCTCCCTGATCCCCTTGGGGAGCAGGCCCGAGCCAGTCTGGTGTCCCTTTTTGGGAGGCAACCAGGCTAATCAGGGGAAGCCACCAGCCCCATCACCCCAATGCTGCAGCCACTGCCAGTCACCACAGTCACCAAGGTGTTTTCATCAACATGGACTTCAGTCTCTTCACCATGAAGAAATGACAACTTTCTTTAGGGATTTTCAAGATGTGTCTTTCATAGGCTATGACATTTCTTTCTTTCTTTTTTTATCCTTACCTGAGGATATGTTTCCATTGATTTTTAGAGAATGTGGAAGAGAAGGGAAAAACAGAGAGAAACATCAAAGGGAGAGGAACACTTTGATTGGTTGCCTCCTGCATGAGCCCTGTCCTGGGCTCCGGCCAGGGAGAAGCCTGCAACCTAGGTACATGCCCTTGGTCAGAACTGAACCCAGACCCTGCAGTCAGCAGGCTGAGGCATTATGCACTGAGCCAAACTGGCTAGGGCAGGATATGACATTTCTTAGCCCTCCAGCAGTGGACCTTCATTTGTTTTCTCCAGAAGTGTGGTGGGAAAACCCCACATCACCTTTTTGGATTCTTCTTACCCAAGTTACTAAAAATATTACCAGTGGGATACAGGGAGCTTAGCCAATGAGCAGTGAGAAAAGGTGTTTCCTCTGTAGTTCACTCTGATCACCGGCTCCACCCCTGCCCCTCCAATCCCAGCTCCACCCCTACCCAGGCCTGTAACCTCTGGCTGAGGCTGCAGGCCTGGGCAGGGGACCCCCAAGCCCTTCCAATCGCTGCCTTCACAGAGCCCAGGCCTCTGCGATCACCGGCTCTGATCCTGCCCCCTGCCATTGCCGGCTCTGCCCTTGCTCCACTGGCAGCCTCTGTCCAAGGCTGCAGGCTCCACCAGAGCCCAGGCCCCTGCGAACTCCGGCCTTGCCCTTGTCCAGGCCTTATGCCTGGGTAGGGCACCCTTATACCCCTCTGATCACCAGCTCCACCCTTGCCCATAACTGAGGCCTCTGGCAAAGGCCTCTTGCCAGGGCAGGGGACCCCCAGCCCCCTCTGATTGCCTGTTCCTCCCCTTGGGCCCTCTGACTCCCCAGCCACCTACCTGGCTAACAGGCCTGACCACTTCAGTGGCAGGGCTGAGCTGGACTGGGCGCCATCATCTTATGGCTATGAGAGCAGCCATCTTGTGGCCATGGGGGCTGCCATCTTTGTCATGGAGTGACACCTAATTTGCATATTACTCTTTTATTAGATAGGATTTGCCTTCCATTCTGTTTCAGTTGTCCTAATTTACTGTCTAGATACTTGAACCAACTAGGATACAAAGTGATTGCCCCAATTTAGATGCATCACTTTGAGGAGACTTAAATTTGCATCAGCATTGCCTTTAATACTAGACTGTCACCTCTTTGAGGCCAACATGATGTTATCTACTTTTGTAAAAATAGAATTCTACAGTCCTATGTAGGTAGGGAGAGTACAAATGTCAGCTGAATTGAAAAGAAGTAGCACAGATCTGAAATTTTTTCTCTAAGGACTCAAACTTCAGAGGGTAGGCTCAGGGAGTAAATTATCCCCTATGGTTTGTAATTTCCTTCTTCTTTCCCTGATACACCTACAGGAACCTGTTGAAGAGAATTTACAGACCCTGCTCAGTCTTGCCCAATGTCTCCTTTGAGGATCTGGATAAATTTGTTTAATTTATAGGAGTCAAGGAGACATTAATCCTAAATGAATGGGTACCTTCTCCCTTCTTATTCTTGGCCTCCATCGCAATTACCGCCATCTTGTTGAATTTTGGATGCTTATTGTTTTATTGTTTCTTATAAAGAAATTTAAGTGACATCACATTATGATACAATGGTAATCTGTATAGTCTCTTAAAAGATATCTTGAGCATTCTTTCATATTATTAAATATTCTTCCACAGCACAATTTTATTAACTATGTATATTCTATTATGACTGTATGAATACATTATAGTGGTAAAATATTCTTATAATATACAAATTAATATATATGGCTTGATTCAGTCACTAATTCTCATTGTTCTTACCAGAATTAATCACCAGCCATGTCTTGAATTCATTGGTTTAATACACTTTTTAATACAGTTGAATCTGTATCTATTAATAAAGTTTATTATTTTTAAAATATAAACATTGAATATTGAATATATTTAATTATATAGAAACATATATTTCTAATATATTGTGAAATCTGTAGACTTAACTAGCCAGCTTCAGAAGTAGAACCCTAGAGAAACAAGATGGCGGCATGAGGTAAACACCGTAAATGCAGCCGTGAACAACTATTTCAGAAAAACCACGAAAAGAACACACGGACACCACTCGCACCCACGGGAAGGCTGGCTGAGTGAAAATCCTACAACTAGAAAAGAGTCTGAGACTCAGAGGAGCGGCGGAAGCAAAGTACAGAGGTACGGAGGCGTGCGCACGGGGCTCGGGGAGAGGGCTGGTGCCGGAGAACGCGGTTCTTTTCCAAAACGGAGAGAGCCACAAGTTCCCAGCGGCTCTGAACTCCATTTCCAGGCGAGTTTCTGAGGACCCAGACACCCGGAGAAGGGGGACTGACTGGCACCAGGAAGAAATCCAAAGCGGGTTTCTCTCAGCGTTGCTTGCAGCAATTACCGTGGGACACAGAGACCTGGTGTCTCAGCGCAGGGCTGAGAAGCACCATAGCTATTTTCTTCGCCCTGCCCTGCAAACTCCCCGAGGCCCCGCCCCTCCCAAGCTGCGTCAGAGGCTTTTGCATATAAAAGACTGAGTAGCCTAAGGCAAAGGCTTAATCAACATCTTCTTAAAGATACAGGAGCCAGCCTAACCCAGTGGCCAGAGTGGGACTAACCTAAACAAAACAGATCCACAAGGAACACACTCGGGGCAGATGCAGTGAGCATAAAAGCCCCACTGAAACAACTCTTGCCCCATAAGGGTGTCTCCAGCACAGAAGTTCTCCCACTGTAGACACAGCTGACTCTCATAACCAAGTGGC
>PVJC01019876.1:0-29751 GCA_004026665.1 Murina feae | reverse complement strand
ACTCCAAGACACCTAAGCCACGCCCACCAGCCAATCAGAGTGGCTGTATACAAATTAACCCAGCCAAGATGGCAGCTGGCAGCCACCGAGTTAGAGCAAACAGGAGGCTTCCATTGCACCATCGATGGAGTTGAAACTGCCTGCCTAGGCCACTCAAGGCAATAAAGTTTCAATTATAGAAGCCACGGAGCTGAAGCAAACAGGAGGCTTCGTTGCCTGCCTAGGCCTCCACTCAAGGCAATAAAGTTTCAATTACAGAAGATAAATAAATCCCAGAAACCTGATTCCAGCCAGCTTCACTGGGACACTGGGTCAATGGGAGCTGTGGGTAGCCTGAAAATGGCCCTCAGCCCCTCACCCAGGCTGGCCACACCCCCATGGGGTGAGGGTCCCCACTGGGGGGCTTGGCCAGTCTTCAAACAGCCATCAGCCCCTCACCCAGGCTGGCCCAGCATGCCAGCAGGTGGACATGCCCCGAGGGGTCCCAGACTGTGAGAGGGCACAGACTGGGCTGAGGGACCCCCCCCCCGCCCGAGTGCACAAATTTTTATGCACCAGGCCCTTAGTGTGTGTGTGTATATATATATAAATACATACATATATACATACATACATACATACATACATATATATATATATATATATTTGCCTAAGCGACTGTCCAACCAGTAGCTATGACGTGCAATGACCACAGGAGGCAGGTGCTCCGATCAGTAGCTATGATGTGCACTGACCACCAGGGGGCAGACACTCAACACAGGAGCTGTTGAACTGCAGTGACTTGGCAGCTGCAGTTCTCGGATGACACACTGGAATCAGAGAGGAGGGAGCCTGATTCTGGGGTGAATCACCCGATAACTGCCCTCTCACAATCCAGGGCCCTTCTGGGGATGTTAGAGAGCTGGTTTTGGCCCAATCCTTGTAGGCCAGGCAGAGGGACCCAACCAGTGCACAAATCCGTGCACTGGGCCTCTAGTCCTATCTAATAAAGATGGAATATGCAAATTGACCATCACTTCACGACAAAGATGGCAGTGCTCAAGGTAAAGGTTATTATAATGATTATCTTCTTTGCATTCCCACAACTGCTCTGGTTGAGGCCTTCATCTTGAATTTATGTTACTATAAAAGCCTTCTGGATAAATTTATCTCCCCTCAAAAATCTTTCCTTCACACATGCTTTATTTTTTTCCTAGTACTATGTAGCCACTTATTGGCAGGCACTGTAGCGAATTTTGAATATTACCTTTAACCTTTCCAACAATCCTTCAGAAATGAGAAAAGAATTTATGTGATTTACCTGTCCAAGGCCCTATAGCGACTAAATGTTAGAGCCAAAATTGAACCCAAATCTGTCTGGTAATAAAGCCTGATCTGTTCATTAGGCTATACAACATCCTCTTTCTAAAAAACAAAAAAATAACAAAAACACAACCACTTCTTATTTTTAAAACTTTCACTAAACTTGCAACCTGGGATAAATTTCTTTTATGACCGAATGCAATTTGAACTCAGTCTACCTCCTCAATCCAATTAACACCATTTATTGAATTATTCATCCCTGGTCTATTTATGTGCAATGGCTCTGTCTTGTATCAGGCTCCCACATATGCACTCGTTTATTTTCTCAGCTTTCTTTTCTGTTCCAATGATCTATAGTTATTATTCAAGGATTTGTTATCTTCTGTTCACTTAGAGGTAATCCCAATATCTGACAGAGAGAAGGTAGTTAGTAAACACTGACTTATCAATTAATTAATGCTGGGAATCCATTTTGCCCATGCCACCCACAAGAATAATGTACCTGAGAGAAACCTCGAGTAGAACTGTAAGAACTGGTAATGGCATTGCGGCTGGAGCTAAGAATGCCACCTGTGTATGTGCTCGTCATGGAGCTCATAGAGGAGGTGCGAGATCTCTTATTCAAGTGGTCGTCTGAGCTCTGGGAATTGAGACCTCTTTTCAGAGATCCAGGCCTAGTAAAAGGGAAAAAGACAGTTAGATGTGCTGTTGAAGGAACATTCCTTTAAGGTCTGACCCATGGTCACAAAACATTTCTTAAATGTATCTGACAAAAATCAAGAAGGAAAAGTCAAATATCTTGAAAATTAAATGTATGATTCTACTTAAATAATATTCTAGAAAATACACTTATCTCCAGTGATAGAAAGCATTATTACTGAATGCCTGGGGATGGGGGCAAGACTGGAGGGAGATACTAGTAAGGGACACTGGAAAACTTTTGGAGGTAATGGTTATGTTCATTATCTTGACTGTGGTGATGGTTTCATGAGTGTATACATGTCAAAACGTAACCTGTACACTTTAAACAGACACAATTTAGTACATGTCAATTATCCCTTAATAAAGCTGTTAAAAAAAATCAGTTAAGAGGAACCAACCGTTTTTTCTAAGTTTCCAACTGAAATAGAAATTCCTGTACATCCTTCCTATAGAATAGTCATCCAACCTCTATTAAAATATAGATAACTATCTCTTAGAGCAGAAGTAGAGAACGTCCAGCCTGCAGGGCCAAATAAGGCCCATGAATTCACTTGGTCTGACCCTGCCAAGGGTGAGTTAATTAAAAGTTCAACCAAATATAGCAGGCTACTTCTTAAGTGGGCCCACAAATAATGTTATAACTATCCAAATGGCCTTTGGCAGAAAAAAGGTTTGCAACCCCTGTCCTAGAGTGATGAATGTCAAACATGGACAGTTTATTCTTCTATTGGATAAAAAAATATTTCCTCTGACTTTCACCCATGGATCCTATTTGGTGCTATACCGAGCAAGATGTTTTTGTTCTTTCATTTGTTTGTCCTCCAGTTTTTTGGAGGCCATTATCTTTCCCTTCCTCATTTCCTTATTTCTGTTGAGATTTTTCTCCTCTGGGTTAGTACTTATGTACCTTCAAACCCTCCTCACCCACCACTACCACTCTTTAACATATTAGTTGCTTCATTCAAAATGAATTTCAGTTTGTGTATATCCTCTTTTATAGTGTAGTACACCAAACCTAACACAATGCTTCATGGACAATCTGTGTAGAACTAAGGAAAGCAGCACTACCACTTACTTACCTGCCTCGTTGTAGTTTTTGTTCTATCAACACAGAACAGGAGGAGCACATTAACTTTTTGGCAGCCATATTACACTGCTGGCTCAAATTAAGCATATAAGTTACCCAAGTCTTTTCGCACATATTTCTGAGACACTTTCCCTCCAATCCATTTCTTCCTTAAATGTATTTAAACTCAAATGTAGAAACTTATCACTTATCTTAAATTTCAGTTTTGCATTTTATCCATCATGCAAACCTTGTGATCTTTCTATTTACATACTTGGCTATTAAAAAATATTAAAAGGAATTATAAAAGCGTTATTGTGGCAAGTTACTAAAATGTTCCCCTCTGATTTCAAAGATCTGAATTTGAACAAATAAGGCAATGCAAAAAGCAAAGAGGAACCTCTACAGGACAATAACTTTGGCACTGCCCTTTTTCTAAATAGTGTATAACTCAACCAGGTGGATTATCACTCACTTAGGCACAAAAGAAGCAGGGACTCCATTGGCCACCAGGGGCTCAAATGCTGAATGTCCACTTCCACTGCTGTCATGGCGCCTGTGATAAATCAAAAAAACCCTCAATTAAATGAAATTACTTTTTTCCCCCCTTAAAGCATATTCCTGGGACCATGTACTATTTCTATGGAGTACAGGTTCCATGCTACTGACAAGAAAAAGGTTGCTTCAAATCCCGAAGATTCCAAAAGGTAAATTTATTCTAAGAATGTCTGGCAATAAGGAAAGTATAAAAATACAACAGATCCTTGAATAACATTTCATTCAATTATAATGTTAATGAGACGCCATAGGAATTTAACTATTGTTTATATCAATTGGCCTAGGGGAAAGTTGATTTTGTTATATATTGTCACAGTTTCCCAGAACCTATTAACAATGTTAAGTGAAGACTTACTCTGCATCAAGACCTTTAGAACTATTCAGTGTATTAATTATTACAATCACAAATTTAACACCTTACCATCCACAAATTAAAAACAAAAGAAAAAGCACTTTAGGAACCAATCCACACATCCCACAGTGATCTAGAGGTTAACAGGGCAAGCTGGTTAGGGAAAAACTTTAAGAAGGGCCTATGCATAATGCACATAATCATCCATTATTCCCATTAGGGGAAGGATAACTATAGAATCTTCAGTTATAGACTCACTAGAGTCAAGTAAAACTACCCATTCTTAATAACATGAAAAACCTACTGGGACCATTAAGAATAGTTATTTCCTCTCCCACCTCCACACTCCCTGCCTCCTGCCACTCCTGCTTAGCAAGCTGACATTAGCTCAAATTGCTCACTTATAAATCACAACTCTACTCATCATAACCTGATCTTCCTATGTTACATAAATACATTGGCATTAATATTTCTTTACTTAATTTTGTTATCTAAAGTAGCAAAGATGGCACGTTCAGGAACGTGCAGGATATAAACAATTTGGTTTAGGTAATAGGGACAATGATTATATATTTTCAAGGATTCACTCATATAAAGACCAATTCCTTGACCACCTCATATAAAGACAACACCTTCTCATTACTGATACATATATTATCTCCCTATTTAACTTTTATCACCTTATTTTTTTAAATTTCTATATACTTACAATAAATCTTGATTTAATATCCTCCCCCTTTTTGTTTCTCTCCCTCCAACAGGTCCCAAGAGGACTTTGGTTCACTGCTCTATCCACAGTACCTGGAATAAGCTCTGGCACATTGTGGTTGCTCAATTTATATATTAAAAAAATGAGTGGAGCCCTAGCCAGTTTGGCTCAGTGGATACAGCATCGGCCTGCCAACTCAAGGGTTCCAGGTTCGATTCTGGTCAAGGGCATGTACCTTGGCTGCGGGCACATACCCAGTGGGGGGCATGCAAGAGGCAGCTGATCGATATCTCTCTCATCGATGTTTCTGACTCTATCCTTCTCCCTTTCTCTCTGTAAAAAAATCAATAAAATATATTTTTTAAAAAGTGAGTGGAATCCTTAACTACTTAGAAAGCCACAAGCAATTCTGCATTCTCATTAGCGACTTTCTTACCATACTTAAGAAATAGACTCCTTATTTCACTTTCCTTAAGTTATTGAAAACCAAAGAATGAACTGTTTTACTCTCTTTATTGATAAATCTACCATACTCTAGTTACACTTTTCTTTGTCAAGCATTCCCTTCAGCACAATTACACATTTAAACTGGTGGTTACCCAGTAACAAAACAACACAAGATTAGGAGGGCAGGCCTTTGAACATTTTTTCTCAAAAACAGAATTTAACACATCTGTATCAAAAGTAGGAGGCTAACATGATGAATAGTTAGTTGCTGGCTTATCCCAACACTTAGGGAAAAGGTAAATGATAACATTTATCTAACCTGTGCCTAAACCTGAAATGAACAGCACTAAAGCCTTACTGTCGGCGTTATTAAGCTCTTCCACGAAAGCCAAAGAAGGGGACCTACTAAGGCTCACAAACTGGAGCAGCCTCTGTGTCTTTTTGGGGAGTAACCTGCATTTCAACAAATCACAGGAATCTATGTGGGAGGCCTGTTTAGTACTCTGCTGAGCCTGTTACCTTCTTTTATTTTCCTGGCCATCAGTGAATATTTGTTCTTCTTCCTCCACTGTTCTTTTCTTCCTCTCTTTGAGGGCACTCAGTACAGTCTCCTTTGCACATGGGTCCGGAGCATTATTTGATGGTGAGGACAGTGTTGAGCTGAGTAACTGCTCTGTTCTGCAATAAAAGACAAGATTCCCCTTAAGATATTTTAATTACCATGTCATATAGCAGTCTTCATTGAAAATCAGAAGCTAGCCAACAAGCAACAGTGTAATTTACACATTCACAGAAAATGCTGTTAGCAATTAAAGCTACAATATAAGGCAAGAAAATAAGAGACAGTTCAACGACTCAAATTTGAGATTTCTCATTGAAACAAATAGGTACTTATTTTTTACTTTATAGTTGTCTTGTCAGAGAAACAACCATGGAAGAATAAAGTGGACATAAAAAGGAGTCTATTTTTCCAACAATAATACTTACATAGGAGAACGAGTCAATTTGCTATCAGGAGGAGCAATCCTCACTGTCACTGGACTGCACACCATCTTGGAATTATGAGGAGATAGCACAGTCTTCTTGTGATAACCATTCCAGGACACTGTGGGAAGTACCCCCAGAAAGGAATATTGGGCCTGTTGAATTGGATATTGTCTTCGAGGTGTTATTAAAAACCGATTTGATAAAGTTCCACAATCCCTGTGGAGAACAGGAGACAGATTATGGGACCAAAATGCTTTTAAAAGAATGTCAGAAAATTAACTGACTAAAGAATTATGTGGGTTCAGATATTTCCCAGAAAGCTTAAACCTCTAAGCAATACAGAACACAGAATTTTTATGGTAACTTCCCACACCATTCCATCTAGAGGCAGAAAGTGGCAGCTGCTTAAAAGCCATCCCTACTATGGACTTCAACAATTTGAGAAATTGAAAACCTTGCCCACACAAGCAAAACTACAATGGAAGTATGTATTAGGACACGCAGGGAGAAACTTTTCAAAAACCCTTCAATCTTTTCCATAAGTCATCAATAATGTACCCAGAGTCAAATATTTTTCAAGATCTTCTCAACTAAATTTAGTTATCAAAAACCTTATGTCTGGCTGGTATGGCTCAGTGGTTGAGTGTCAACCCAGGAACCAAGAGGTCACCACTTTGATTCCAGGTCAGGGCACATGACCAGGTTGCAGGTGCCTTCCTGGGGGGGGGGGGGGTCACGCAGGAGGCAGCCTATTGATCACTGATATTTTTATTTCTCAACTAGAGGTCCAGTGCATGAAACTCATGCATGGGCAGGGTCCCTAGGCCTGGCTGGCGGTCAGGGCCTATTATGGGGGCCTTCCAGTTGCCAGTGGAGGCCTTCTTTCCGTCCCTGCTGTCCCCTGGTGGTCAGCGCATGTCATAGCGAGCAATCCAACGCCTGGTCTCCTTGGTGGAACTCCCAAGGGGTCACTTTGCAAATTAGCTTTTTATATATATAGAAGATAGATGCCTCTCCCTCCCTCTCTCTCAAAAATCAAAAAACATTTTTTTTTTAAAAAGAACCTTATATTTTCATCAAATTTTCTGTATTCCCCGCTCCTGAAATTAAATGAAATTGTCTTAATTTGATAATCTTTATCAAATTTTATCAATGGAAGAAGTGTTTCCTGGGGATACCTCTTTGAGCTCAGCTAACCTGATAAAATTTCTCTATGGGTCCAAAATGTATACACTACATTTATAATGCACATTTGTAACACATATATGTAATATATATAACATATAATACACACACACATACATTACTGTATGACTACACTCGAAAGATAAAGATATTTCCCCCCAAAGTAGGAATATTTTAATGTTAACAAGTATTCTGCTGAATCTATACTGTACTAAAATTCAGACAGTCTTAAGAATTGGAAGGAAGGGATCAGCTGTGGCATCACATCCCATTCCAAAGGTTAAACGGGCGCGGGCGCAGGGGCGGGTGGGTGATGGGGTCAGGGGACGGTTGACATGCACCAAGATATTTAAAAGAGGCCAAACGACACCGAATCTTCCTAGGACTTGAAAGAAAACCGGACTGAAAGTCAAGTCCTCAACTCCAAGCCCGTCGACGGAAAGAGGAGGGTCTGGGAAGGGTCCGCGCATCTTACCTGTGGGAAGGCCTCCTGGAGGGTCCAAAAAGAGGGGTGGGGTGAGAGGAGTGGGTGTGATGGGCGCGGTGAGCCGCGGGGCCCGGCGACGAGGCGCGGGCGGGAGGGCGGCGGACCTGCCGCTCCCGCGGGCTCCTGGCCTCCGGGGCCGGCGCGGGCTGCGGGGGGCCGGGCTTGCCCTGGTAGCTGCCCATCAGGAGCAGCTCGGCGGGGTCGGGTCCTTCGAGCAGGGTCCGCGGCTCCAGGAGGTTTCCGTTCGCCGCCGACTTGGCCGGAGGCGAGGTGAACAGTCTCCGCGGACGCCGCGCGTTCCGCACCAGCGAGGAGAAGGCGCGCGGGCCGCGGGGCTCGCGGCTCAGTCCCCACCAGGCCGCGGTCGCCCCCACGGCCAGCCAGGCCAGCGCGGCCGCCGCCGGCACCAGGTACAGGACGAGGCCGAGCAGCGACAGCCCGAGCAGCGCCGCGCCGCCGCAGCCCCAGCCCCGGGCCCGGCAGTCCCTGACACTCGCTATCGGCCGCCGCCGCTCGGCTCCTCCAGGCGCCGCAGCCGCCGGAGACATCGCGGCTCCGCGCCGCGGAGAAGACTTAAATATCCCAGCGTGCACCGCGCCGCGCGTGACGTCCCTGGGGCGCCGGTTGCGTCACTGCCTACGCGCCTCGGACGCGAGACCGGGTCGGGATACGCTACTGCCGGGCAACGCGGCAGACCCGACCCGGTTCGGCAAAGGCGGCTCGCCGGAAAGCTGGGTTCGGGTTCCCCAAGCCTCCTGGCAAGTCCACCCGCGCAGCGCCCATCCAGAGGTGAGCCTGCGAAGAACCGGTTAAAAGTGAAAGCTCCGGCCCTGGCCGGTGTGGCTCACTGGCTAGAGCGTCGGCCTGCGGACTGGGGGGTCCCGGGTTCGATTCCGGTCAAGGGGCGTGTACCTTGGCTGCGGGCACATCCCCTGTGGGGGCGTGCGGGAGGCAGCTGATCCATGTTTCTCTCTCATCCATGTTTCTGGCTCTCCATCCATCTTCATTCCTCTCTGTGAGAAATCAATAAAATATATATTTTTTTAAAACGTGAAAGCTCCAGACAGTGACCGTTCCTGTGTAAGGCTCAATCCGTGGCATCTTCCTGGGGGCTAACTTCTCCGTTCTCCGGAAGAGATTATCAGGCACTTTTCACAATTGCCACCGGAGAGTGTGCGGTTTTTCCAGGGACGCTGTTTTCTGCCGAAGTATACACAGCTTCAGAGGGCTTGCTTCACAGAAACAGTCAACAGTCAGGCCAGCCCCAACCACCCACCGCTGTTAAATGCGGGTCTAGTTTTAATAAAGCCCCTAGCCAGTCGTCTGATAAACTGCAGATCCCACCCGGAGCTCCGAGGTGAGTGTAGGTTCTGCAGTACAAGCTGGTAAAGCGGCACAGTTATCTACCAAATTTCACATCAGGGGCCAGAATCGATTTTGAGGGTTTGTGACCACTTTGCCCATGTTAAGTTTGGTGAGCTGAGGAAATAGATTAGTGGCTGTCTGGGGCTGTGGGGGAGCGGGGGCGGAACTGGGGGGGGGCGGAGTGTTTGTGGGGCAATGGAGAGTAACTGCTAAAGGGTAGAGTTTTCTTTTGGGGGTAAACAAAGTGTTTTTAGAATTAGATTATACTGACTGCTTCACAACTCTGCATTGTATCTTAATAAAACTGTTAAACTTGGTGGTCTGCAAATTCAGACTTTAGTATAGCTCAGCTTATTCATTGGTATACATTAAAAATATTAATGGAGAAAAGACAGGTTTTCTGATCTCTAGAAGCCCTCAAAGATGCAATGTGGTATGACAATAGAGGCACAAAAAGAGAAAGAATGATAAAGGGTAAGATGGGCTGGGAGGTGCTCCTTGAGCTGAGAAAACTGGTTAAAGTAGGTTCAAGGCAGATGAAAGGACATTGCACAGAAGCACAGCGGTGGCAAGTACTATGATACAAGATTCTCCAGGTAGATCAGTGTGGATGGAGATTAGGATGTTTGGGGAATAAGGAGGTTGGAAAGATAGACAGGGCTCAGTAACCATGCATCTGGAGCAACTTGGAGAGATGAGAAAAGCAAGCAATTCTCCTCCCAAACTCACTGCCAGGGCAATTCTGCTGCTGTGTTGCTTAAGAAAAAAATCATCAGTATCAATGGAATAGTGGAACAAAAGCCAAGCTGCAGCTGGCTAAACAGTGAGTGGAAGGTGAGAAAATGGAGTCAGTAACTGCAGATTTCCCATTCAAGATACTTGGATAATAGGGGAAGAAGAGAGATAGTATCTAACTCAGCAAGGGTCCTTTAAATTATAATATACTAGAAGCCCATTGCAGGAAGATTCCTGCAAGAATAGGGCTTCCTGAACGGGAGCAAAGCTCCCTTCTCTGCTGCCTCACTTCCTCCCATCTCTGCTGCCTCAATCCCTCCCTTCTGGGCTGCTTTGCTCCCTCCCATATCCGCTGCCTCGCTCCCTCCCTTCTCTGCCGCTTGGCTCCCTTCTGCAGCACTTCGCTTCCTTCTAGGCTGTCTTCAGTCTTTGCTCTGCACCTGTGTACACAAATTAACTGCCATCTTGGCTGGGTTAATTTAATTGGCTGGTGGGCGTGGCTTAGGCGTCTCCCAGTGATGGTTAATTTGCATATTACTCTTTTATTAGATTAGATTACTGGAATTGGGAGGAGCCAGATATAAAAGCCATCAAGTGTAAAGTTGCCACAGACTAAGTAAGATTACTTGGGAATTAATGCAGATAGTTCCAAGGGCTGAACTCTGGGGCACCAGAGTTCAAAGAAATGGGCCTCTAAATAAATTTTAATTATAAATAATTTCATAAAACATACATAAATTTAACACTTCTGTATGGGAAGACAACATAGGCAGCTAAAAGACAAGCCAAAATTAGGGATGGGGGATCTAATTCACAACCAAAAAAGGATTAGTAACTAAAATTTCTAAGGAATTTCTAAGAATAACAAAAAGATGACCCAGCTTTGAAAAAATGCAATTTGTTGACTAGGAAGCCCAAATTGCCAGTAATAAATACATACATATGTACATGTATGTGTATGTTTGTGTATGTATGTGTGTACATATCTGTTTAACCTCACTAGTAATCTAGGAAATGTTTATTGATGTAATAAGATACCATTTTGCATTTACTTGCACAAGTAGAAAAATTAGTTCAACATAAAATTTTGGCATAGATGTGGAACAAATGGAACTCATATGCTATTTGTGGGTTTGTAGAACAGTATAAGTTGGCAGTACCTAATAAGGTTGAAGGAATATGTATCTTATAACCCTGCAATTCCATTTCCAGGTACAAAGATAGTCATTAAAGCATCATTTATATTAGTGACAATTCGAACACACCAGTATCTAATGTCTACCAACACAAGGATGATTAGTGGTATAATCTATCCTATATAATAATCCTATATAATAAAGGGGTAATATGCAAATTGACCCTAATAGCAGAATGACTGGGAATGACTAGTCACTATGACACAGACTGACCAAGGGGGCAGACGTTCAATGCAGGAGCTGCCCCTGGAGGTCAGTGCACTCCCACAGGGGAAGCTCTGCTCAGCCACAAGCCAGGCTAATGGTTGCCAGTACAGCGGTGGTGATGGGAGCCTCTCCTGCCTCCTCAGCAGCACTAAGGATGTCCGACTGCAGCTTAGGCCTGCATCCTAAGTGGACATCCCCTGAGTGCTCCCGGGCTGCCAGAGGGATGTCTGACTGCCAGCTTAGGCCCGATCGCCCGGGGAGTGGGCCTAAGCCAGCAGGTGGACATCCCCTGAGGGTTCCCAGACTGTGAGAGGGCACAGGCCAGGGCTGAGGGATCCCCCCGGGTGCACAAATTTTTGTGCACCGGGCCTCTAGGCTATTTATGTAAAAGCTTAAGCGACCGTCTGATTGTCCTACCAGTAGCTATGAAGTGCAATGACCTCCAGGGGGCAAATGCTTCAACTGGTAGCTATGATGCACACTGACCACCAGAGGGCAGATGCTCAACACAGGAGTTGCTGAGTTGTGGTGACTTGACAACTGTGGTTCTCAGGTGACACAGCTGGAAGCAGAGAGGAGGGAGCCTGATTCTGGGATGTGTCATCTAAGAACCACCCTCTCACAAACCGAGACCCCTCGGGGGATGTCAGAAAACTGGTTTTTGGCCCGATCCCCACAGGCCAGGCCAAGGGACCCCACCAGTACACAAATCCGTGCACTGGGCCTCTAGTTCACATTATAAAATACTATAAAAGCAGATGAAAACTAACAACCTTTCCAGCCATAATTAAGAGACACCAAACTAGTCCTCCTACCCTAAACAACTATGAAAATGGACAAAACATTCGAGGCAACTACTTTCAGGCAGAGGTCAATAGGAAGCACAAGACTGAGAGGAAACTCATGAGGTGAGCCCCAGTATCACTTAGATCCTCTACTTGGGGACAATTTCCTAACCGTAGTGCAGAGGGCAAAAGTCTGAGCAGAGTGATTCCCATTGGGCTGAGGAAGCAGAGATCAGACTTTGTGGCAGCTGAAATGGCTGGAAACCATTGGATAGAGCAAGGGAAAGGAGGGCACCATGCAGACAAGGAGTTCCAGAAGTCTATGTGTGAGTCCCCGTCAGATCTGTGGCTGGAGGCTGCTAATTTTATGTCTTGTCTGAGCTATGGGGTGCCCAGGTATTTAGTTAAACATTATTTGCAGGTGTGTCTGTGAGAGTGTTTCTGGATGAGAATAACACTGGAATTGGTAGACTCAGGAGATGGCCCTTTCCACAGTAGGTGGGCCTCGACCAATCTGTTGAAGGCCTGATTAGAACAAAAAGGCTTAGCAAGAATTCTTTGTACTTGAATGTCTTTGAGCTAGGGGCATTGGTCTTCTGTACTTTCAGGCTTGGACTTGGAACTCACACTAGCTCTTCTGCTTTTTATGCCTTTGGCCTTAGATTGGAATTACATTATCAGCTATCCTGGGTTTCCACTGGTTGACTACAGATCTTGGGACTTCTGAGCCTCTATAATTGAGTTAATCAATTCTTAATAATAATAAATATAGGGGTGTATGTGTGTGTGTGTGTATGTGTCCATCCTACTGGCTGTTTCTCTGGAGAATTCTGAATAATACAATAAGGCTGTAAATAGAGTGAGATCACTTGAGGCTTATCAGAAAGCAGGCACTATAAGGGGTTGAAATTAGAACAGAGATCCTAGAGTTAGAGTAGTCATGGGATAAGAGCACTGCCAGGGAAATTCTGGTCCTGCCAAAGCGGAGAGATCTTGTAAGTAGATCTTTAACATCCTTGGCATCCAGCAGAAACAGCAGAAAGGTTACATCTTGGGTTAAAGACCAGAGTGCAGAGTAGGACCTACTCCAGGTCGATCCTAATAAAGCCTAAAATCAAGCCATGACAAGCCCCACAGGGAAAGATTTTGGAGGCTGAGTCTTACCAAGTTAGTGGGGCTTGGAAAACCATTTAGGCTTTCCACTGATCTGTAAAAGCAAAACCAAGCCTGAACAAGTGTAAGATCATTAGCCAGTAATAACATTGCCTACTAAAATAAGAATCCATGTACGGCACTTCATGGAGAGGTAACAGACTCTAGGGTATTGTTCACAATGCACAATATTCAATAAAAAGTCATTTAGACGTACAAAAATACAAACAAGAAAATGTGACCCATAGTCTAGGAAAAAAACCACAATATATAGAAATGAATCCCAATGTTAGACTTAGCCAACCAAGATTGTAGATATGTCCAAAGAATTATAGGAAAACATGGTTTTAATGAGTGAATATGTAAGCAATCCTTCAGAGAAATGAAAATTATATTAGAAACAAACATACTAAAAAATAAAATAATTGAAAATTTCACTGGCTAGGCATAATAGCAAATTGGAGATAAAAAAATAAAGTCAAGAAACTTGAAGACAGATAAGTATAAACTAAAATTTAAAAATCTGCATATAAGTGAACTTGCACAGTCCAAACCCAGGTTGTTCAGGGTCAATTGTATCTTTGATCTGCAGTTGGGAATCTGCATATGCAGAGAACAAATTAAAGTTATACATGTATTTTTGCCCTAGCCCGTGTGGTTCAGTTGGTTGAGCATCCTATGAGGTTGCCTGTTTGATTCCTGGTGAGAGCACATGCCCAGGTTGTGGGATCCTTCCCCAGTATGGGGCCTGCAGGCGGCAGCTGATCAATGTTTCCCTCTCCCTTTCTCTTTGAAATCAATAAAAGTATATATTTTTAAATGTCATACATTTATTTTCAACTAGAAAATGTCTCAATATGATAAAAGGTATTTATGAAAATTCCACAGCCAAGCATCCTGGGTGGAAGACTGAAAGCTGTACCTATAAGATCAAGAACAAAACAAACATGCTTTAACCACTGCTGTTCAACACTACACTAGAAATTCCAGTCAGAGACGTTAATTAAATAAGAAAAAGAAATAAAAGGCATCCAGATTCCAAAGGAAGAAGTAACACTTTCTGTATCTGTAGATGACATGATCCTATGTATAAAAAAGTCTCAAATAATTCACAACAAAATTGTAGGGTATAAGATCAAGTCACAAAAATCATTCATGTTTGTATCCATCAGCAATAAATAATCTAAAAAAGAAATTAAGAAAGCAGTTCCATTTATACTAAAATGTAAAATAAGAACAACATACCCAGGAATAAATTTAACCAAAGAGGTGAAAGATTTGTACACTGAAAACTACAAAATGTTGCTGAAATTGAAGAAGACCTAAACAAATGAAAAGACATACCATATTTATTGGAAGACTTAATATTGCTAAGATGTCAATACTACCCATGCAATCTAAAGATTCAATGGATATTTAAAGTTTCTACAGCCTTTTTTGCAGAAATGGAAAAGTCAGTCCTCAAATTCACATGGAATTGTGAGGGGCAATTCAGGCCCCAAATAGCCAGAAAAATATTGAAAAAGAACAAAGTTGGAGGACTCGTGCTTCCCAATTTCAAAAGTTATACAAAACTACAGTAATCAAAACAGTGTGGTTTTTGGGATACAGGCAGATACATAGATCCCTGGAAACAAACTGAGAGCCCAATATAATTATGCTCAATTAATTTTTGACAAGGGTGCCAGGTCCCTTCAATAAAGAAAAAAGAGTCTCTTCAACAAATGGTGCTGGGACAACTGTATTTCCACATGAAAAAGAATGAAGTGAAACTCTGCTTCACACCACATGTAAAAATTGACTCAAAGTGGATCAGCAACCTAAATATAAGAGCTAAAATCACAAAACTTCTAGAAGAGAACACAGGTAAATCTTCATGACCTTGGATTTCATAACAAAAGCATTAACAAAAGAAAAAATAAATCTGGTTTCAACAAAATTTAAAACCGTGCATCAGCCCTAACAGGTTTGGCTCAGTGGATAGAGCGTCGGCCTGCGGACTGAAGGTTCCCAGGTTCGATTCCGGTCAAGGGCATGTACCTTGGTTGCAGGCTCATCCCCAGTAAGGGGTGTGCTGGAGGCAGCTGATCGATGTTTCTCTCTCATCGATGTTTCTAACTCTATCCCTCTCCCTTCCTCTCTGTAAAAAAATCAATAAAATATATTAAAAAAATAAAAATAAAACTGTGCATCAAAGGACATCATCAAGAAAGTGCAAAGACAGTCCACAGAATGGGAGAAAATATTTGCAGACCGTATATCTGATAAATGTTTAATATCCAGAATATTATAGCAAACCTCCAACAACAACAAAAGAGAAACAGTCCAATTAAAAAATGGGCAGTGGACTCGGACATTTCTCCAAAGACAAATGGTCAACAAGCACATGAAACGATGCTTAGTATCATATTATTCACTAGGGAAATGCAAATCAAAACCACAGTGAGGTGCATTTCACACCCACTAGGATGGCTGTAATTAAAGAAAAAGGAAATAAGTGTTGGTGAGGATGTGGAAAAATTGAAACCCTCATATAATAGTGCTGTAGAAGACAATTTGGAAGTTCCCCAAAAGTTAAACATAGAATTACTATATGACCCATACAATTTCACTCCCAAAAAATGGAAAGCAAGACTTTGAAAAGATTGCCAATTAAAAATATGCCCATCAAAAAACAGACAAAGGACTTGACTTTTTCCCAACAAACATGAAAAGGTACTCAATATCACTAATCATTGGAGAAATGCATATTAAAACCACACTGAGATATTGTCTCACATTCATTAGGATGCCTTATATTAAAAACACACACAAGTGTTTGTGAGATATGGAGAAATTAGGATCCTGTGCACTGATGGTAGTATTGTAAAACGTTGCAAGTGTTACAGAAAATTTCTTCACAATTAAAAATAAAACTACCATATATCCAGCAATTCACTTCTTAATGAAATCACTATATTGAAGATATAGCTGCATCTCTGTGTTCATTGCCATATTATTCACAGTACAAAGACATCAAACAACCTTAGTGTCTATCAATAGATGAATGGATAAAGAAAATGTGGAAGGTATACACAATGAAATACTCAGCCATAAAAAAAAAAAAATCCTGCCTTTTTGGCAACATGGATGGACCTTAAGGGAATTATGCAAAGTGAAATAAGTCAAACAGAGAAAGACAAATACTTTATGTTCTCACTTATATGTGAAATCTGAAAAAGCCAAACTCACAGAGAGTAGAGTGGTAGTTGCCAGGGATGGAGGGAAGTGGAGAGATGTTGGTCAAAGGGTACAGACTTTCAGCTTTAAGATGAATGATTTTTGGGGATTGAATATACATAATGTGACTATAACTAACAGTACTGTATTATATACTTGAAATTGAAGAGAATCGATCTTATATGTTATCAGCACACAGAGACACACAAATGGCAATTATGTGAGGAAATGGAAATGTTACCTAATCTTGTGGTGATAATTCCATAATATATGTATGTATCAAAACACATTATAAACATTAAATTTACATGTTATCTTTATATATAAAAGGCTAATATGCAAAGTGTCCCCTCAGGAGTTCGACCAGGAGACCAGGAGTTCGATCACTTGCTATGATGTGTGCCCCAGCTGGCAGCCAGAAGGTCCCTATCAGCCCTGATCTCCACCCATGCCTAGGGACCCTACCTATGTACGAATTTCATGCACCAGGCCTCTAGTATATCAATAATATCTCAATAAAGCCAGGGGGAAATGAGAGTGTAGTGTGTGGCTTATATCATGTGTAAAACTAAAATACATAACAACAGAAGGGTTGAGCAAAAGTAGGTTTACAGTTGTTTGTATGGAAAATAATCTAATAAAAGGGTAATATGCAAATTAACCATCACTCCAAGACACCTAAGCTATGCCCACCAGCCAAGCCACGCCTCCAGCAAATCAGAGCAGCTGTGTGCAAATTAACCCAGCCAAGATGGCGGCTGGCAGCCACGGAGCTAGAGCAAACAGGAGGCCTCCCTTGCACCAGCGATGGAGTTGAAACTGCCTTCCTAGACCGGCTGGGCCTCTGCTCAAGGCAACAATGTTTCAATTATAGAAGCCATGGAGCTGAAGCAAACAGGAGGCTTCGTTGCCTGACTAGGCCTCTGCTCAAGACAACAAAGTTTCAATTATAGAAGATAAATAAACCCCAGGAACCTGATTCCAGCCAGCCTCGCTGGGATGTTGTTGGGTGGGTCAATGGGAGCTGTGGGCAGCCTGAAAACAGCCCTCGGCCCTTCACCCAGGCTGGCCAGGCATGCCAGCAGGTGGACATCCCCCGAGGGGGCCCAGATTGCGAGAGGACAAAGACCGGGCTGAGGGACCCCCCTGAGTGCACAAATTTTTGTGCACTGGGTCCCTAGTTAATAAATAATAATACAAGAATAAACTGTGTTTTGTGTACTCACAACTGAAAGCCTACATTTGCCCCACCGGTATTATAAAATTCTTATGCCACATATAATGTGCGTACTATTACTTGAAGGTAGACTCTGATGAGTTAAAGATATATACTATAAACTTTAAAGTAATCACTAAAATAACAAAACAAAGACATAGCTAATAAGTCAACAAAAGATACAATGGAATAACAAAAAGTACTGGATTAATCTAAAAGAATCCAGAATAAGAAGAAAAGAGGAACAAAGAATAAATACAAAACAAATAGATGATGAAAGTAAACCTAAAATGTTAATAACATTAAAAGTTAATGATCTTGGCTGGTGGGGGTCAGTTGGAGAAAAAAGGGGACATATATTGTTGTAATACTTTCAACAATAAAGAATTATTTTTTAAAAGTTAATGATCTAAATGCCCAATATACAGCCTTTATAAGGTAAAAAACATTTAACAAAATTGAATATCCATTCATGATTAAATAAAAAATCTCCCAACAAGCTAGGACAAGAAAGGGACTTCCTTAACCTAATATAGCACAGCTTAGAAACCTGCGGAAAAACTGTTGCGGCAAGGTAAGGATGTCCACTCTCATCAGTTCTATTCAAAATTACCTGGGCTATAACGGCACAAAAAAGTGTGAGTTGACATATAAATTGTAAAAAAAAAAAAGTAAAAATTTCTTTATTTGCAGATGACATGATTGTGTTCACAGAAAATCTCAAGCAATCTATAAAAACAAACCTTGCTAGAACTAATGAATGAGTTTTAGCAAGATTACAGGAAAAACAGGCCAATATACAAAATCAATTGCATTGCTATATGCTAGCAACAAACAATTGAGATTTTATATCTAAAAATACCATACAACCCTAGCCAGTTTGGGTCAGTGGATGCAGGGGTCCTCAAACTACGGCCCACGGGCCACATGCGGCCCGCCGAGGACATTTATCTGGCCCACTGGGTGTTTTTGCTGCCTTGTTTTTTTTTTACTTCAAAATAAGATATGTGCAGTGTGCATGGGAATTTGTTCATAGTTTTTTTTTGTTTTTTTTTTTTAAACTATAGTCCGGCCCTCCAACGGTCCGAGGGACAGTGAACTGGCCTCCTGTTTAAAAAGTTTGAGGACCCCTGGATTGGCCTGTGGACTGAAGGATCCTGGGTTCAGTTCTGGTCAGGGGCACATGCCCAGTTGCGGGCTAGTCCCCAGTGGGGAACATGTGGGAGGGAGCCGTTTGGTGATTCTCTCTCATCATTGATATTTCTCTCTTTCTCTTCCTCTCCCTTCCTATCTGAAATCAATAAAATGTAACAAAAAATAAAAATACAATACCAGCCCTAACTGGTTTGGCTCAGTGGATAGAGCGTTAGCCTGCGGACTCAAGGGTCCCAGGTTCGATTCAGGCAAGGGCATGTACCTTGGTTGCGGGCCCATCCCCTGTAGAGGGTGTGCAGGACCTGGCAGCTGATCAATGTTTCTCTCTCATCAATGTTCTAACTATCCCTCTCCCTTCCTCTCTGTAAAAAATCAATAAGATATATTAAAAAAATACAATACCAATTATAATAGCATAAATACATGAAATACTTAGAGATAAATTTAATAAATTATGTGCAAGACTTCTACATTAAAATTTTACACTAAATCTGCAAGACATTTTTTTAAATACATTTTATTGATATTTTTTTTTACAGAGCGGAAGGGAGAGAGAGTTAGAAACATCATTGAGAGAGAGAAACATCAATCAGCTGCCTCCTGCACACCCCCTACTGGAGATGTGCCGGCAACCAAGGTACATGCCCTTGACCGGAATCAAACTTGGGACCCTTCAGTCCATAGGCCGACGTTCCAGCCACTGAGCCAAACCGGTTAGGGCTGCAAAACATTTTTGACTGAAATGAAAGATCGAAGAGGACCAGAGTGAACATTCAATATTGTTAAGGTAGCCATTTTCCTCATATTGATCTTTTGATTCATATCTGGCATTCAGTCCTAATGAAAAATACCATTTGTTTGTGTGTTTTTTAGAAATTAACAAGCTGATTTAAAATTTATATGGCTATGCAGAGAACCCAGAATAGCCAAATCAATTTTGACAAAAGTAATAACAATAGCCCTGATGGGTGGCTCAGTTGATTGGAGCATTGTGCTACACATCAAAATGTTGTGGGTGTGATTCCTGGTCCAGACACATACGTAGGTTTCAGGTTGGATCCCATTGGGGCACATGTGGGGGGTAACTAATTGATGTTTCCCTCTCACATCAATGTATTTCTCCTCCCCCCTCACCCTCCTCTCTCTCTAAAAATCAATAAAAGCATACCCTTGGTGAGGATTAAAAGAATAACAATACAAAGTTGGGAACTTACATTACCAGACTTCAAGGCATCAGTCAAAAATTATAGTACTCAAGACAGTATGTTGTTGACATAAACACAGACATGTAGCTCCATCGAACAGAATAGAGAATTCAGAAAAAGATTAATACCCAAGATGGTGGCATAGGTAAACACCTGTACTTGCCTCTCACATCCACATCAAAACTACAACTAAGAGACAAAACAAATATCATCCAGAAGAAAGCTGGCCAAGTGGAAGTTCTACAAGTAGAAGGAAAGAAAAAAGTGTATTGAGGCTGGTAAGAGTTGGGAGGTGCATGGAAAACAGGCTGGCAACTGGGTGTGCTATTGTTTTTTTCTATCGGGAGGGAGATACAAGCCCCCAATTGCTCCGAACTCCAGTTCCAGGCGAGACTCTGGGGACCCAGACTCATATGGGGAGAAACTGGACTTTCTGGCATTGGGCCGGAATACAAGGGCAGCTTTCTCTCAGAGGTGCTCACAGCAATCATTGCTCCTGCACAGGGCCACAGGACACAGAGAGCCAGAGACCTCTCAGGGGCAGGGCTGATAGGCAGCCATTGCTATTTGCCCTGTCCTGGTGATTCCCTGAGACCCTGCCCCACCCAATTTACAATCCCATGCAAGCTGAGCGCAGCAGCTTTTGCATGTGAATGGCCTGTTCTTTTGCAACCTAAAACCTAACAAACTGCAGCTGGGTCAGAGAGCTCCAAAGCTTCCAAAATAAGGCCTAAGGTCCGGCGGCAGCAGACTGCATTGCTTCATATCTGGGCACTTCCAAACTCCAAACAAAGAAGAGGAATCTGCAGATCTCTCTGTAACTCCTGCTGGGTGGCCTTAGGCAGTGGCTGACTTTGCACCTCCTTGGAGATCCAAGAGCTAGTGTACCCAGTGGTCAGTGTGAGACCATACCAGATTACACATCCATAAGCATCACACTCAAGGGGTAGACTCAGTGAGCACCAAAGCCCCACTGAAGCAAGCCCTGCCCCATAAGGGTGTCTCCAGCACAGAAGTTCTCCCATTGTACACACAGTTGGTCCTCACAGCCAATTGGCCTGGGGGCTCCATTCTTCCCAGTGATACCAACAGCAATCAAGGCTTAACTACAATAAGACTGCACACAGCCCACAAAGGGGTGCATCAAGAGTGTCCACCTCAGTTAATTGGGGAGGCTGAGCCACTGGGCCCTGTAGGACACATGGCACACAAGGCCACTCTGCCAACAGAAGGAAGCAGCCAAAATGCAGAGACAAAGAAACATGTCACAAATGAAAGAAATGGAAGAAAGCAAACTACTGTATATAGAGTTCAAAACCACAGTTATAAGGTTATTCAAGAATCTTCTAGAAACCTCTGAGAAATTTAGTGAGACCCTCAAGGATATGAAAAGGGACCAATCAGAAATTAAGCATACACTGACTGAAATAAAGAATAATCTACAGAGATCCAACAGCAGACTAGGGGATCCCAAAAATCAAGTCAAAGATTTGAAATATAAAGAAGCAAAAAACACCCAACCGGAAAAGCAACAAAAAAAAGAATCCAAAAATATGAAGATGGCGCAAGGAGCCTCTGGGACAACTTCAAATGTACCAACATCAGAATTATAGGGGTGCCAGAAGAAGAGAGAGAGCAAGATATTGAAAACCTATTTGAAGAAATAATAACAGAAAACTTCCCCTACCTGGTGAAAGAAATAGACTTACAAGACCAGGAAGCACAGAGAACCCCAAACAAGAGGAAACCAAAGAGGACCACACCAAGACACATCATAATTAAAATGCCAAGAGCAAAAGACAAAGAGAGAATCTTAAAAGCAGCAAGAGAAAAACAGTTAGTTACCTACAAGGGAGTACCCATACAACTGTCAACTGATTTCTTAACAGAAACTATGCAGGCCAGAAGGGAGTGGCAAGAAATATTCAAAGTGATGAACAGCAAGAACCTACAACCAAGATTACTCTACCAGCAAAGCTATCATTTAGAATTGAAGTTCAGATAAAGAGCTTCACGGACAAGAAAAAGCTAAAGGAGCCCTAACCAATTTGGCTCAGTGGATAGAGCGTCGGCCTGCGGACTGAAAGTTCCCAGGTTCGATTCTAGTCAAGGGCATGTACCTTGGTTGTGGGCACATCCCCAGTAGGGGGTGTGCAGGAGGCAACTGATCTATGTTTCTCTCTCTTTGATGTTTCTAATTCTCTATCCCTCTCCCTTCCTCTCTGTAAAAAATCAATAAAACATATTAAAAAAAGAAAAGAAAAAGCTAAAGGAGTTCATCACCACCCAACCAATATTATATGAAATGCTGAAGGGTATTCTTTAAGAAGAGGAAGAAGAAAAAGGTAAAGATAAAAATTATGAACAACTAAGTGACAACAAATACATATCTATCAACAAGTGAATCTAAAAATCAAGTGAATAAAAAATCTGATGAACAGAATAAACTGGTGAATATAATAGAATCAGGGGCATAGAAAGGGAGTGGACTGACAGTTCTCGGGATGGAAAGGGGTGTGGGGAGTGCGGGAAGAGATTGGACAAAAATCTTACATCTATGGACTAGGACAGTGGAGGGGGTAAGGGCATGGGGTGGGGTGGGAACCAGGTGGAGGGGAGTTATGGGGGGAAAATAAGAAGAACAATTGCAATAATCTGAATAAAGATTTGAAAAGAAAAGACTAATACATATGTGGTCAACTGATGTTCTATATTGGCAGCATTGTAATGCAATGGGGAAGATGCTGCAGCAGTGGATGTATTGGTTATCTATTACTGTACAACAAATTATCCCACAGCTTAGTGTCCTAAATCAACACAAATTTCTTAATGTTAGAGCCAGAAATTTGGGAGTGGCTTAGATAGGTGGTCTGGTTCAGGATTTTCATGAGGTGGCAGTCACTAACAAAGGTTCAACTAAAGCTGTAGGATCTGCTTACAAGGTAGTTCACTTACATCATTATTTGGAAGAAGCCCCAGTTCCTTGCCAGTTATTGGCAGAAGGCCTCAGTTCCTCATCATGTAAATCTACATAAGTCTGCTTAAGTGTGTCCTCACCACATGGCAGCTGGCTTCCCACAGACGGATTAATCCAAAGAAGAGAAAGCAAGGGGGGACTACAGTGCCTTTCATGCCTTCATCTTGGATCATACACCATCATTTTTCATATTTTATTCATTAAAATCAAGTCATTAAATACAGCCCACACCTAAAAGGAGAGGAATTTTTAAAAAATATATTTTATTGATTTTCTACAGAGAGGAAGGGAGAGGGATAGAGAGTTAGAAACATCAATAGGAGAGAAACATCGATCAGCTGCCTCCTGCACACCTCCCACTGGGGATGTGCCCGCAACCAAGGTACATGCCCTTGACTGGAATCGAACCTGCGACCCTTGAGTCCACAGGCCAACGCTCTATCCACTGAGCCAAACCTTGCAGGACAGAAGAGGAATTTTTTTAAGAGAGGAGTGTCAAAGAATTTATGGACATATTATAAAATGCCCACACTAGGTATCCATATGGAACAAAATGAATCTCAACCCCAACTTCACACGATACACAAGAATTATCTCAAAATGAGCCAGAGCACTAAAAGGTAAAACTATAAAACTTCTTGAAGGAAACAGGAGATAATCTTTGTAATCTTGGGAAAGGCAGATTTCTTAGTACATATAAGCACTGTTTAAAAAATTCAATGTTGCCCTGACTGGTTTGGCTCAGTGGATAGAGCATCGGCCTGCAGACTGAAAGGTTCCAGGTTCGATTCCGGTCAAGGGCATGTACCTTGGTTGCGGGCACATCCCTAGTAGGAGGTGTGCAGGAGGCAGGTGATCGACGTTTTTCTCTCATCGATGTTTCTAACTCTATCTCCCTTCCTCTCTGTAAAATAATCAATAAAATATATTTTTTAAAAAAAATTCAATGTTGTATACACATAGTAGGTATACATGTCAAAAACAATGTTGAATAGAAAAAGGAAAGTAGTATAATAATACAAGCAAATTAAAGAATAATCTACCTAAAATGGCTACTATTATATTAAATGTAAATATATATTAATTATAAATGTGTGCAGACAAAACCACCAGCTTCAGCATTGTGTTGTCTGGAGAGACACAGAAAGAGAAAGAGGGAAATGGCATCCAGGTGGGGTACATAAAGAGATTTTAATTGTATCTGTAATGTACTGTTATTTTTAAAGGTCTGAAACATGGCAAAATATAAACATTTGTTAAATAGGGGTGATAAATACATGAAGTGTTCATTATATTATTCTCTGTACATTCTGAGGTTTGAAATACTTTATGATAAAAAACATTTTTAAAGGAATGGGGTCAGCAAACTATGACCTTCCAATGCGTTACCTGTTTCTGAATATAACGTTTTACTGGAACACGCACACATTAGATTATGTATTGTCCCTGACAGCTTTCCTACCACAACAGCAGTCACTAGTTTTGATAGAGGTCATATGATTTATATAATCTACCTATCCCTGATTTATATAATCTACAGTATTTGGCTTACTGTCTTAAACATAGAAAGTTTTCAAGAAATGTGCTAAGTGCTCTTAAACAGTGCATGTTGGTTATTTTGTTTAATAAATACTAATTGAGCACCTACTAAATGCCAGGTAATGTAGGTATTGATTATATATAGTCAAGAAGAGAGAGCTGGGTCCTAGCCAATTTGGCTCAGTGGATAGAGTGTAGACGAAAGACTGAAGGGTGTCAGGTTCAGTTTTGGTCAAGGACACACATGCTTGATCCCCAGCCCTGGTTGGAAGGCAACCAGTCTGTGTCTCTCTGTGTTCCCCTCCCTTCCACTCTGTCTAAAAATCCATGAAAAAATGTCCTCGGGTGAGGATTAAGAAAAAATATCTAAGATAGATGATAGATAGATAGATAGATAGATAGATAGATAGATGAGGATAGACGAGCCGGGCCCAGCACGTTAGTATTCTTTGTCTCTGGGACCCAGGTTGCCTCAGGACTTTATTGCGCTGCTTCTCACTAGAGGGCAGCCTGAAACTTGCCCATAATAGTGTAGTAATACTATCAGGATAGAACTGTCATGAAGGACAAAATACCAAACTACCTAAGGTTTGTATTTATTCTTTCAAGATTGCTAACAAAATTATAAAATGGGTCAAGTTTGTCTTTAGAAACTCTAGTTTTCTATTTCCTTTTTTTAAAAAATATATTTTATTGATTTTTTCAGAGAGGGAGGGAGAGGGATAGAGAGTTAGAAACATCGATGATAGAGAAACATCGATCAGCTGCCTCTTGCACACCTCCTACTGGGGATGCGCCTGCAACCAAGGTACATGCCCTTGACTGGAATCGAACCTGCGGGCCTTGAGTCCGCAGGCCGACACTCTATCCACTGAGCCAAACCGGTCAGGGCTAGTTTTCTATTTCTTCACCTTTATCCTTTTCCCTGTAAAGGTGGAGTAATATATTTACACCTGTAAGTAAAAAATTTGGGAGAAACAGGCAGGTGAATCTCTAATCAATAGATCAGTAAACTGTGGATAAAGAACTAAAGAAAATCAGAGAAACAATGAATGAGGAAAATGAAAATGCCAATAAAAAGAGTTACAGAAAGGAACGAACCAGAAATTCTGGATTGTAAACTACCTGAACATGAAATGAAAAATTCACTAGAAGGGTTCAATAGCAGATTTGAGAAGTAAAAGGAAAGATCAGCAAACTTGACAACAGGTCCTTTGCAATTATCCAGTCTGAGGAGCAGAAAGGAAACTAAACGAAGACAAGAAAAAAAGAGAGCCCTGTTAGAGCACTAGCTGGATACGCCAACGTTGTGGGTTCTGTTCGCACATTAGGGTACGTACAAGAATCAGCCAAAGAATGCATAAATAAGGGGAACACAAATCGATATTTCTTTCTCTTTCTAAAAGAAAAAGTAATAACAGAAAAGAAATGGAACAGAGTCCCAAGGACCTGTAGAAAGGCAGTAAGAAGGCAAAGGACAGAATGATAGAGACAGCTTTATAGGGCCTGGTTAAGAGTCAAATCTGACCGTTTCATGCTTTAGTGATTCTGGTAAATTTCATGAGCACACAGAAGGTGAGAGGCTGAGAGAGGAAGCTATATTATGACTTCAGATTTAGACAGAGTCAGAGGGATAAAATAAAAAAGGGCACATAGTGCTGCCCTGCACAGTCCTAGAGCTCGTAAGTCCTGTTAGAGGAGAACCATTAGGAGCCATCTAAACAATCTTGATACTTGAGCAGATGGTGTAGTAGACCAACATCTGTTAAGAGTGTGAAGAACAAAACTCAGAACGGGTGTTTGCTGAGTTGAGGAGTAGAAACCAAGAAAGGAGCAGCAGGCAGAGAGGAGGGGTTGGATGTCATAGAAGGAGTGGCATCTTGGGACCCACGCATACAAGAGCACAGGAACCAACGAAGGCGAAGAAGGAACTACTGGAGCTATGCTAAGCAAGAAATACTGCGACTTACTACGTGGGGAACTGTGTTCATCACTTTATCTGAGTTGGAAGAAGCTGGTAACCAGCCCAGACGTGTCTGGGTGATGCGCGAGGCCTAGGCGGCCTAAGGGAGTGGAAAGGGCTTACCTGACTGCGACTGGGCATCTCCAGACTGTGGCCTGGCCACGGCCCAACAAGGCCCCAGTGTGAGCCCGGACCTCCCTGGCCAGACTGCCTGCCCGGCGCAGGTGGAAACCGCGTTGCTCTGATGACATGCACCTCGCGCACCTAGCGTCACTGTAGGTGATCCTGCGAGAGAGGGGCACAGGGGAACTGGTTGCTGGGCAACGAGGCGAGGCTGCTCCCCGCTGCGGGGGGGGGGGGGGGGGGGGGGGGGGGGGGGGGAAGGACCCGCAGTCTGATCCAGGGTGCGAGGAACGCATGGTGAGGCTCCGGCCCCCCTCCTTCACCTCGAAGATCCTGCTTGATGGCACCTTTCCACAGGAAGGAGGGGAGAGGGGGGCGATCGCTCAGCCCCTGCACCCATGCTCCCTAGCGGAGTGAGTTCCTCCAGGCTCTGGCTCTTTGAGAGCCCAAATCCCACCTAGCTCTGCCCCTTGCAAGTGCAAGGTTTTTCTGGGGCACCCCCACCTCCTCAACGAAACACAGCTGCAGATTTCCCGCGGTTGATTGCTCCGCGTTTGTTCCCTTCTTTGTACGTTACTCAGATCATAGCAGAGACTGCGTGGAAAACGGAGCATTTGGACAATCCAAACCCAATGGGCACTCCCCACCCCCTAACCCCCTGTTAAGGGGTTTCCCCCTCTCACCACCATTCTGTCACAAGGCCTGGCCCAAACTAACAGCTAACACCTGTTCGTCTGAGCATGAAAGAAAAACCATTCTGTGGATTTCAAACTCTGAAATCCCTCTCTTCTGCTGCAGTCTGGTTCTGCCACCTCTCTTCCTCCTTCATTTGTTCAGATTCTTCTTGGCATCCCTCCTACTAGGAGATAAAGAGGTTCCTTTCCTCCTGGAGTATACTTCTCACAGGAGGGTTTTATGACCTGCTTCAGGGGAAGGTCAGAAAGTCCTTCTGCTTCAAATATTCAGTATGCTGGAGTATCAATATTTTACGTAGCATGTCCTCAACCCTGTGTCCCCACGAAGTTTCCTAGTCCAGAAACCGAGTTGGTAGATTGTTCCATAACCCATCGACCCAGTCTCTCCGGCCTGGGAATAGGTCAGGCCCATGAAACAGCTGTATCTCGTTTCAGGAGGCAATGTTACACGTGGGCCCCCTATATGGTGTGAGCAATCAGCCATTTATTAAGAAGCATTAAAAATAAAAAAAGAGAAGCATTTCTATGGAAACAAAAGAAAAACAAAGGCTAATGATTAGAACAAACTATTAATTCAGTTTTTTAGTTCAGAGCGTAAGTTGAGAAGATTTCTACATGTTAGATGACATGGGCAGTGGCAGATTGACAGATTTTCCTGGTTTTTAGTGTGAATGTCTGTTGATGCCGACAGGTATTCTGGTAAACTTCCCGAGTGACCCACTCAGAAAGGCAGGAAGGGTGTCCATACCTGAGCTAGTAAGATGATATCCCTGAAGTTTATATCAAATCACCCAGCTTCGATTTGAAGTACTTTGGGGAAAAGGCTATTTTAGTTGTTGGTGGTTTTAAGTCAGAAGAGTGGGAGAAAAATTAGAAATGTTAGTTGGGAGAGTTGTAGCCAGGTATTGGAGGAAACTAGAAGAATTCAGGATCCAGTACAGTTTATAGGTAGGCAATAAAACTTTAAAGACAATGAAGAGGCCTAGAACTTAATACCCACAAGGTTGTACTATAATTTTCCACTGAAACACATCTTTCTAGTCATTGAAAGGTTTTAGGGAAGAGAGGGATGGTGACAAGATCAGATAGAACTTTGGGAATGATTATTCTAGATGCAAAATGAGAATGGCTTGGCAGAGGGCAAAGCTGGGTTAGGGTTAAGATGTAGGAGGCACCCTGGCCCTTGTGGCTCAGTCGGAGCATCGTCCTGTACACCCAAAGGTCTCGGGTGTGATTCCTGGTCAGGGCACATACCCAGGTTGCAGGTTCAATCCCAGGTTGGGGCATGTGTGGGAGGCAACTGGTCGATGCTTCTCTCTCTCTTCTTTCTGTGCTCTCCAAAATTCAGTGAACATGTCCTCAGACGAGGATCAAAAAATAAAAAATAGCTCTGACTGGTTTGGCTCAGTGGATAGAGCGTCGGCCTGTGGACTGAAAGGTCCCAGGTTCGATTCCAGTCAAGGGCATGCACCTTGGTTGCAGACACATCCCCAATGTGGGGTGTGCAGGAGGCAGCTGATCAATGTTTCTCTCTACTTGATGTTTCTCTCTATCCCTCTCCCTTCCGCTCTATGGAAAATCAATAAAATATAAAATAAAATAAAACAAAAGACAAAAAAATGATTTAGGTGGCCACTGAGGCTACTTAGAAGAGAGGTGATAGCTCGTGTTATATCACACCCCTGCTTAAAATCCCGAGCATGAAGCCCCAGATCCTTCAAGTGGCATTCATGGTCTTCTCCAATTCGGTTCTCACACTGGTCACCCATCACTGACAGGGGCTTCTGTCATCCTCCCACGTGCCAAACTCGTTCACTGCTGTTAGCTTTGCCTGGAGTATATTCTTCACCCCTGCCCCCAACCTTTATTTATTCTTCAGGTTCAGTGTAAGTGTCATTCCTCATGGAAGCTTCGCCTGATCTCCTCGAATGTACTCCTTCCCTTGCCTTGTCCTCCTTTGCCCGCAACCTTTGGGTCATGCCTTATACTTGTTCAGTGTCAGTTGCCCCACCAGATTGCATGCCCTCAAAGGGTGGATGGATGTGTCCCTGGCACTGTATCCCTTGTGCCTTAGACTTCAGTAGACAGTAGGAATTTGTGGGAAGAATGATTGAATTCACAACTCCAGGAATTTGCTTCAGTATACCTCTCATTTGTGTCATACTCCAATTCCTATCTCCTCTGACTTCTTTTTAGCCTCAAAGCATTCTTTTAAAAATATATGTATACTAGTGGCCCAGTGCACGAAATTCGTGCACATTAAAAGGGGATTAATTAGAGGAAATATTTTAATATTGCTATTTGCCCTTTCTCTATAATAGAAGTGTCAGAGATTAAAGAAAATTAGTAAAATGTATATGAAAATCTTCCTCCTGTCAGAGTCTGGGGTGCACCATGGAACCCAGAGTCAAGTCTTCAACCACC
>PVJC01019875.1:12477-29791 GCA_004026665.1 Murina feae | reverse complement strand
CCTGCAGGGCCTCTGCCAAAATGGAACGGCATGGGCTCCATCCTCCTCCTCCTCACCCTGCTTAGCGTTTCTTCACTTGACACTGTACTGTTTACTTGTTTCCTGTCTGAATTCCGCCCCTCTCTCCCCCTCCCCCCACTTGGCTAGAAGGTAACTGCACCAGGACAGGTGTTTTGTCTGCTTCAGCCACCGCCCAGTGCCTAGGACAGTGCCTAGGGCTGAGGAGGTGCTCTGCAAACATGCGCTGAAGAAACGAACCCATCCCGACGACCCCTGGCCGTGCTCGAAGCTGGCGACCATGCTCCCACGCCTTTGGGGCCACAGTTTTCTCATCTGTGAGATGCGTGGGGATGAACAAGATGCCATGAAAGTCTCCACCAGCTGTGACTCCATCTCACGTCCAGCGGAGAAAGAGTGGAGAAAGTTCTGCCCCAAAGGGAAGTGGGACGGGGTCCCTGTTCGGGAGTCTGGGCTGTGCAACCGAAGGTCTCATTCCCCCAGCTACTGGGAAGGCTGCCAGCCCCCCAGCTTTCTCTGGGAATTACCCTCTGCCGAAGAGCAGCCACCATTCAGGGGCATTACAATGACTGACAAAAGGGGCCCAGCCTTCTGGCCTCCCCTGCAAAGGCCACTCCAGCGGCAACATCCCCTGTAGGACACGCAGCAGCTCGACTCCTCCCGGGGCCCAGCTCATAAGCTTTCTGCCAGCTTCCCGGGGCCCCCAGCCTGCAGCAGCCAATTCAAGCAGCGGGCGGGCTGGGATGACTGTGCTTGAGCCTTCGCCTTCTCGCTCAGGGTCGGGGCCATTAGCACCGAGGGCCCGAGCTTGACTGCAAGTGCGCAGCCCAGACAGCCTTTCCAAGTCCGGTGACCGCATCCATCCACTGCTTTCTCGCCCCCCACTGCCTGCTTCCGGACCACGGCCTCCCAACTGGGGAATGTGCATCCTGGACCCACGCTCTAAACCAGCTCCCTAGGCGCTTGGCTGGGGATGGAGACACCCTGCAGCCCAGAGGGCTTTGGGAGGGGGGGGGGCAAGGTTGCACATTGGGGCGTCCTCCCTAGCTGCGTGTGCTGAGGCAAAGGCACGTGGCCCTTGCGAGCCTCGGTTTTCTCTTTGGAGAAGTATAATCCACCTCCCAGGAGGAGAGTATGCAGGAGACACTCGGAACCTGGACCCTGGTCCTAGAAAGCCCGATTAAAAAGCAAATGTTGGGGAGGGGCCGGACCTGGGCCCCCTAGGAAGGGGTCTCTTCCTTCCCCGCTTCTCTCGGTACGCACCCCCCGCCCCGCCCCCGGCCCCCTCCGCGCGGGCGGGGTTAAGCGAGGGCAGAGGGAGCGAATGATTTCAGAGAAACCGTCCAGGCCCCAGTTCCCATAAACGCGCGGCCCGCGGGGGGTGGGGCGGGGCTGGAGGAAGTGGGGACGGGAGGGGCGGCCCTGCCCTTGGACTTCCAGTAACAGGTCTGCGGGGCGGGGCTCCGCTTCCTGCTCCCGGGGGAGGGAAGCCTGAGCCGCCGGGGATCTACCGGGGCCACCCGCCCCCTCCCCCGGCACCCCGACTTCCATCCTCGAAAGGGGTGAAGGAGGGGGAAGCCCAGCCCAGAGAGACCTCTCTTTTCTGGGGGGCAGCGGGGTGGGACAGACCCCAAGTCTCCAGCCTGGAGCCCCCCCCCCGTCGCCCCAGACTCCGGATGGTTTCTTGTCCCCCCTCATCCCAGCATCCACCCCAGAGTCTCCTGGGACCCGACTCGGGGCTGGTGCGGACTCCCCAGCGCCTCTCGGTTCTACATGCCCCAGCCGCCCTGCATCCCGTTCCCTCCCGCATCCGAGATCCAGGAGCGCCGCGCCCCCAACCCTGCTCTCCGGGCCTCAGTGCTCGTCTCCCCCCAACCCCAGTGCCTGACCTCTTGGGGGTCCAGAAGCCCTGAGATTCTTGCTCCCCGAGTCCCTCTAAGTCTAGCTTTGCAACCAAGCTTTGCAGCTTTGGGGGCCCGGCCTCAGCGTGCCCCCCCCCCCCGCCGGGCTGTGCCAGCTGCCCATTCCGGTAAAGCCTCGGCCCCAGCGGAAGGGGTTAAGGTTAGAGGGAGCGCCGGGAGGGGGAGGCTGCGAGCGAGTGACGGGTGCTGACGTGGGGGAGGCAGAGCAGCTGGGCTGCGGTCGGGCTCTGCGGGAAGGGATTTCCCCGGACGAGCAGCTGAGGCAGAAGTGTTTGCTTTGGGGGAGAGGGGAGAGAGGCGGGAGAGGGGGAGGGCGGAGGGGAGCGGGGCCGCAGCCTGGCGTGCTAGGTCTCCGCCTGCACCCTGCTTGCAACAGGCTCCAAGCAACTCGCCCCCGGGGGCAGAGGCTCGTGAAATCTCTCTCCCAGATGACCCCAGAGGTAGCCAGAGGAGGAAACGAGCTTTCTGGAGTCCTTTGTCTATGTCAGATACTTTCACCTGCTAGTGGCCCACACTGCCCCGGGGAGCTCTGTTCCAGCAACATCCACCCACGTGTATGGAGCACCTACTGTGCGCTGGGCCCCGTTCCGTGCACTCTGTGCGTGTTCATCGCTGCCCTGAATCCTCACTGTGCTAGGTGCTATGATGAGCTGTGGAGGTCCCGACAGAAACACGGAGGCGCAGGGATGTGAAGTTGCCTCGCACCCGGCGGTGGGCCAGCAGTGGAGTCCGTCCCCCCACCCTCTTCCCCGCAGACCCGCAGAAATAAGCTTGTCCATCCGTGCCTACCTGTGGGTTGCAGTCCCCAAACCTATTCCCAGAGAAGCGCTATACAGAAACCATCTCATATTTGCCTCGCAGACTTATGGTTCCTGTTTTCACAGGGGGAACTGAGGCAGAGAGGGGTGAGAAAGTGGCTAGCTGAGATTCAAATGGCATTATAAGCCTGATGGTCAAGTATGCAGAGGGTTACACCCTCCTGTTGCGGGATTTCTCAGCAGCTTCAAGAATATGCTCTTTAAGCTGCAGGTGACAAAACCATGGGATTTGGGAAATCAGCTTAAGGGATCGTGAAATTAATTTAGTGGGTTATGGCCACGAAACAATGAGAAACAGACCAGAATAGAAAACATTAAAGTAGATCCCCACCTAGTAGCGAGGGTGTGGTTTTGTTTGGTGCAATTTTTATTTCTGGTTTATATGCGTGTGTGCTGAGTTTGTTAATATAAAATAACACTAATAATATTAATTAATACCCATTGGGCACTCATCATCTACCATGCTCAGTACTAGGAGCTTAGCATGTATAATTCATATAATAAATCAACCAATGAAACGTCTTTCTCATTGTTGGAGTGTGATAACACACTTGAAGCCCTTTGCTCCAAAATGGGTACTAGCAGGCGAGTGCTCTCAGGGTGCCCATTTTTCAGAGGAAACTGAGGCTCCGGGAGGGGATGGGCCTTGCTCAAACTCACAAGGCCAGCGGTGGAGTGAACTAGAAAGGCCAGCAGGCTGAGTGTCCCTGTGTTGTGGTGGGTGAAGTTGGAGAGCTGGCTTCCGCATTCCCACTCCCCATTAGGGGGTGGGGGGGTGAGGGGGGCCCTAGCACTCACGTGTCTCCATCCTCATCTGCTCGGGTGGCCATGGCGATGTCGGCTGACAGAGGGTGTTCCATGGAGCACATCATGGGGTACAGGGGTGGAGGCAGGCTCAGCAGAGGAAAGGCGGAGCCCATGGTTGGGGTGGGATACAGAGGCAGTAAGGGTCCTGGGCAGAGACAAAAAGACATGAGTGAGGCCAAGGCCACAGACCCCCAGCCCTCTGCCCACCTCCAGGCCTTTGCTCCTGTCGTGTCACCGGCCCGTTTTCCCAGGTCCCTCTTGCGTCTCATTCTGGGTCCAGAAGGCTCAAGACAAAGCTCCTTTCCATGTCCCCCCTCTGGGCTCCCACAACTCCCCCCACTCCGCCTGGGTCCCCCAGCCCGGTCCCTCTCATTGCCACTTTTTAAAATACGTATGTTTTTTATTGATTTCAGAGGGGAAAGGAGAGGGAGAGATAGAAACATCAATGACGAGAGAGAATCATCTATCGGCTACCTCCTGCACGTCCCCCACTGGGGATTGCAACCCGGGAATCGAACCATGACCTCCTGGTTCATAGGTCCACGAGCAAACCACCGAGCCACGCTGGCCTCGTTGTCACTTTTTATGTTTTTGACTCTCCTCTCCTGCGAGGCAGAAAGTCCCTCAAGGACTGAACCCCGTCACCATCCAGCGGGGACCTCAGGGCCTGTTTGCTGAGTGAATCTGGGGCTCAAGGAGGTAAAGACAGGTTGAAGTGCGGGGTGTGTGTGTGTGTGTGTGTGTGTGTGTGTGACTGCCTAGAGCATTTGGGGAGAGGGGTGGGTCAGAAGGTGAGAGGATGATACCAGAAGCCTGTTCAGATCATGCTGTTGGAAGGGGGACCTTGGCAACAGGAAAATCCTTATCTACCCAGCACACAGGCGGGGAAACTGAGGCCTGGGTTCTCACCTGGGGAATGGGAAGCGGGGGGCAGTAGCAGGCCTCCTGATGCACAGCTAGAGGCTGTACCCTGATGGGGTGGAAGGTGCAGAAACTGGGCAAAAGTTTGGAGGCAGCAAGCATGGGCTTTGCCACTTTGGGGGTCACTTGGGGATGGTGAGGTGAGCACAGCTGTGGCAAGGAATGGCCTTGTCCTTGAAATCGGGGATGGAGAGCGGTGTTTGGCCTCCTCTGTCATCTCCTCATCACTGGGAGTCCTGAACGCCCCCAAGTTTCCTGATCCCCGTATCTCAGTACCAGGCTTTGGTGCCCCGAGGTCTTCTGAAGACCCCTGAATCCTTCATCCTGGCCCCAAATTCTTGAGTCCCAGAGTTCCCCGGTCCTGTCCCCTATTCTTAGAATCCTCAGCCCCAAGCCCTCTAACACCACCTGGTCTTGTGACCCCCGATGAAACTCTGATCCATGGTGAACACACAGAACTGGGTGCCCAGGACCCTGGACCCCTGTCCTGCTGGTTCTTTAGGACCCCCAGGTCTGTTTCCAGACATTGGGGTGCTCAGAACTCTGACTCTGTTCTCCTAACCCCCAAGTCTCCCCTGATGTCTTGGTTCCTGAGATTTTGATGTCCTGGGATCCCTAATACCCGTCTCCTTAGAACCCAGCCTCTATCCCCCTGACTCCCTTTAACTCCACACATCTGGATGCCAAGAGCCTCAGCATCTTGGGCCTGAGCACTGATTCCTCAACACCCTGGGGGCAGATACCTGGGATCATAAGTGTTTGTAATTCTGTGTTCCCGAGACTTCAGGCCCTGCCCGGTGATTCCCCAAGACCCCAAATCTGTTCTGCTGGGCATGTCCCGTGGGTCCCCATATCTGTCGCGTTCAGACCCTAGGCTCCAGCCCGCAGGCCCCCTGCACCCAGCTTCCTGGGACCCCCATATCTCTCTGTCCAAGGCGCTGCTCCCTGATGTTTCCTTGTCTGTATCCCAGGGACCGGGGCCTGCCCCCCAGCGCCCCAAATCTGTGGTTTCAGACCTTGGCTTCTCCCCCTGTCCTCTTTGAGCTGTGTGCCCTGCCTCCGGTGACCCAGTGCCCTGTCTGGCCCCCAACCCGACCTTGACCGGAGATAGACACTCACCCTGGTAGTAAAGGGCCTCTGGCCGGGCCAGGCCGTGGCGCGACGCTGGGGCGGCCGGCGCGCTGGAGCCGCCGAGGAGGGGTTGCTCCTGGGCGGCCAAGGGGCCCGCGGCGCAGCGGGGGGCGGCGGGCTCCGGGGAGGGCGCGCGCAGCGGGCGCTTACGGAGCGGCAGCGCGGCGCCCGGGAGCCCGGCGGCCTTGGGCCGGGTGCGCAGGTCCACGGGCCCCTCGTCCATGGCCCCCGCGGGGCATCGGGGCATGGGGCCGCCGGGGACGGCGGCCGAGCGGGCGGCCGGAGCGCGGCTCTGCTCGGCGGCACCGAGGGAGGTTGAGCCAGGCGCCGGGACTTCCCCTGCCGCCGGCTGAACCGAAGGGACTTTTGTCGGCCGGGGCGGTGCCGGCAGCCCGGCTCCACGCCCCCTGCCCCCCGCCCCCCGGGCCGCCCGTCCGCTCCAGGGGTTTCCTGGACCCGGTGCCGCTCCCGTGGCCCCGCGGAGCCGCCGGCCGCGCGCCCCGCCCGAGCCTCGCCCGGCGCCCGCCCCTCTTGGCCCCGCGGCGCCCAGGGCGGCCGGGCCGGGGCTCGGAGCGGGGTGGGGGCGGGGAGGAGGCGGGGTCGAGGTGGGGGGGTCCCCACCCCTGCGGCGTCTCTGTGTTTGCCTCTCCGGCTCTGTCCCCGTCTCTCGGAGAGACGTCCGGATAGATGTCTGCGGTCTCTCTCTGCTCCTCTGTCTCTCTGTCTCTGTCTCTGTCTCTGTCTCTGTCTCTGACCCTCTCTGTCTGCCCTCACTCTCTGTCTCTATCGTCTCTGCATCTGCGGTCGTTTTGCCTCTGGATTCTGTCTGCTTCCCTGTCCCTCCCCAAGGGAAGCAGCAGTTCCATGACTCCCTAGGGTCGCGAGGGTGCGGGTTCGAGTCCCGACTCCCATTTCCTCGCCCGGTGACCTTGACCACGCACTTCCCCTTTCTGGGCCGTTTCCTCCTCCGTAAGAGCGAAAGGGCGCGCCCGGGGCCGCCGGGCCGGGCCGATGCCTGCACTGCCCCGTGCCCCGTGCCCCCCCCGTGTGCGCCCTTCCCCGCCGCCGAGGGTCTGGACTGCGCTGGGGGCGCTCAAAGGGACATGGGCGGTGTCTCTCCCCGCGGGGCCCCTGCACCCAGCGCGCGCTGTCCGGCACCGGGAACCCTGCAGATACAGAGAGAAGCAGACGTGGGCTTAGAGCTGCGGAGAGATCGAGGGAAGGAGAGACGGAGAGAGAGCCGGAGGCGCAGACCAGGCTCCAGGGACCCAAGTCCGGGCGGGGGTGTGTGTGTGTGTGCGCCCTCCCAGTCGGGCGGGGTGGGTGAGTGAGGAACAGGCCGGGCGGGTTGGGGGACGTGACTCAGGCCGGCTGGATCTGGGGGGAGGGGGGCGGGCAGGCTCTCCCCGGTCCCGCCCCTGCTGCCCTTCTCCCCACCCCAGGGCGGGGCCGGCGGCTCGGGGCTTTCCCGGATTTCCCTGGGGGCGGGGCGGCCGCTGGGGTTGAGTCCGGGTCACTGAGCTCCCGCAGACCGAGGGGAGGCTTTGGGGCTCCAGGGGGCAGGGAATGGGGGCTGCACCCCGATCTGTCAGGCGACACGCAGGCTCTCTCGGTGCATCGCCCCCCGTCTCTGCAGCCCTGTCGCTCATCCCTGGCCTCCCTCTCGCTCTCTGAGGATGTTTGTCTGTACATCCGTCTCCCAGGCAGCGTCGCTCTGGGGCCCTGAAATTAGGTGTGGGGCCCTGGTCCCCAAGAAGAGACTTAACCTGGCATGTGAGGAGCCACAGTGGACATAGGCCTGACCTCTTCCTCATTCTTTCTCTCTCTGGATCGCCCCCTCCGCCCCTGTAATGGGGAGACATCTCCAGGCAAGACCTGAGTTCAAATGCCGTCTCCTCCCCTTGCTTCCCTGGGACCTAGGACCTGGAGACTCAGCCCGTTCTGGCAAATGGGCTGATGCCAACCCTGCCTCCTGGTGTTGTTTGGATGACGGCAAGAGGAGAGATGGGAAGTCTGGATGCTGTTGGCGCTGCCCACCCAGCCTTCATCTCTGGGGACTTTGAGACACAGGAGAGGGCTGGGGTGCAGAGCATGACCCCACAGTACAGAAAAGGGAAGCTGAGCCGCAGGGGGGTGGGGCTCCTCAAGGGGGTGACCCTAGGTGGTAGGGTTGGCGGGGCACCCGGGGTCCTCCCTCTCCAAGCGTCCTGTGGCAGGGGGAGCAGTGGCTCTGGGCCCAGGCAGGCCTGGGGAGGGGGACGTCTGTGTGTGACCCAGAGTGGGGCTTTAGAAGGGCTGAGGGAGAGATGGTACCCAGTCTGAGGATGGATGAGGGATAAGAGTCTGCGGCAGGAGGATCTGAAGGGGAAAGACAAGTCTGAGAGAGAAATAAAATGGTATAAGGAGGGGAGAGGGTCCGAGGGAGGGGGCATGGTCTGAGGAGGCCGGGAGGACCCAGTGAGGACAGAGGCTCTGAGGGAGGAGGAGAGAGCTGGGGGGAAGAAGGGTCTGAGGGTGGAGGCGAATTCTGATAGAGTCTGAGGGTGGGGGGGGGGTCTGAGGGTCTGTGGGAGGAGGAGCAGTTGGAGGAGGAGCTCCTTGAGGAACCAGCAGGGACTCAGGGGAGGGGAGAAGAGGGAGGCCCGGAGTCAGCCCCGCCCTGTAGCTGTCTCTGATTTCCCAGAATCTTCTGCTGCTCAGGAAAGTCCCTGCTCCCGCAGCACCGCCCTCAGTGTCGGGAATGGAGGATGCGGAACCAGGATGCCTACCCCCTCTCTGCCCCCTGATTCCCTGTGCCCCAGGAGGGGAGGACTAGGGTCTCCCCTCTCTGGGCCTTGAGCTGTGGAGGCCCCCTGCTGGCAGGGGCTGCCCCTGGATGAGTCCCAGAAACTTCCCAGAGAAGGCCCGGAAGTCCTGCCTGGCGTCTAACCACTTTCCCTCACTCAGATCGTCTTTTGTACCTGTTCAGGCAGCCTCTTCCCGCTGGCTGCTTCTTCTCCCCCTGTCCTCCCCGCAGGGAAGGCTGTGAGCCTGGGGCAGCTTTCTTGCTCTCGGGGCCTCAGTTTCCCCTTCTGAAAGGAGAGGAGAGGGCTTGGCCTTGTCCTACTTTGCTTCCAGCTGAGGCTCGGGTGTAAGTCCCGTCTCACTTTCAGTAGCTTAGTGACTTACCCTGATCGAGCCTCAGCTACTCATAAAACATCACGATGTATGAAACAGATTCCACCAAGAAAAAAATGCTCCCTCCCTGACCGGTTTGGCTCAGTGGATAGAGCGTCGGCCTGCGGACTGAAGGGTCCCAGGTTCAATTCCAGTCAAGGGCATGTACCTTGGTTGCGGACACATCCCCAGTGGGGAGTGTGCAGGAGGCAGCTGATCCATGTTTCTCTCTCATCAATGTTTCTAGCTCTCTATCCCTCTCCTTTCCTTTCTGAAAACAATCAATAAAATATATTAAAAAAAAGAGAAGAAAAGAAAAGAATGCTTCCATCCTACAGGGTCCGAGGGATAGAAAGTGCTCAGTTCAATGTAGCTGTCTTTGTCATTGTTCCTCTGATAGCCATAGGAATAACGATAGTAATTATTATTATCATCAATCAACCTACATTTTCAGTGAGCAGGACTCATTTCATCGAGGAACTTAGCATTCACCATGGTGGCTGTGAGCCCTGGCTCTGCCCCGTGTTTGCTGTGTGGCCTCGGAGAGATGGCTTTCCCTCTCTCTGCCTTTGTAGGGACGATGGCTGGGGATGATTAGGGCTCCTGCCTTGCAGGGCGGTGGAGCGGATGGCGAGAGAGCAGGTGTGCAGTGTGAAGGAATGAATGATGGCCTTTCCCGCCTCCACCTTGCTCGCCTCGACCCTTCAGGCCGGGCTCTCGTCTCCCTTTTCCACCCAGAGATGAGATAAGATGGCTCCGTTCACTCTGGGCCCAGCTCCCACTAGGAATTGGCCCACTTAATCCTCTTGAGAAGCTTATGAGGAAAATTCAACCCAAATCCCCACCTTACAGACAAGGAAACCAGGGAACGGAGTGAGGTCAGTGCCCGGGGTCATGCTGTGAGGGCCGAGATTGTAAGCCTGGTCTCTGTGATCCGGCACCCCGGTGGCTGCGCCTGATGACTGGGCGTCTGGTCATTAGTCCCAGAGGCACAGGCCGTCCCTCCCAGCTCAATTCTAGGCCCTTATTTCCTGGGAAGCAACTGTTCAGATGGGGAGACAGGCCCAGAGCAGCCCAGGCCTGTGCCCAAGAGCACCTGTGAGGAGCTTGGTCCACACCCCCAGGCGCAGGGAGGGTGGGGCAGGGGGGTGGGGCGGGGCGGCAGGGGGGACAGGGTAAGACTTCAGAGGGGCTCAGGGAGAGCAAGGAAATGTCACAGACAGGAAGGCAGATACCGTGAGCCGTGAGCCCCGATGGGGAGCGACTAGTTCAAGGTCACACAGCCTCCCCTCTGGGCTCTGGGCTGGAAGACAGTTTGCTCCCCAAGGCTGCCCCTACCCCACCCCCAGGGTGAGTGCAGGCCAGCTCCCTAGAGCATGGCCTTACCTCCTGGTTCCTCCCCACCCTGGGGCCTTGGCAGCTGCTGGGACCCAGCAGGATCAGCCCGCATGGGGACTAGGCCAACACTTAATCTTCCCCTTTCTCCTTTTTGCTGGGTCTGCACGCACGACGCTGAGTCAGAGGATTGCAACATCCTGGTTTGAGACTGGACACCCTCTCCCCACCCCCATGCGCTGCCTTGATCAGTCAGGGCTGACGCAGTGGGAGGGGGTGTCTGGGAAGGTCATGGAAGGGCAGAGGGTCTCAGCAAGGTGATGGTGGACAGCCAGGCAGTACGACGCTGGCCTCCGTGTCCTCATGTGTAACTGGGACTCACTGTCTAATTGTGTGGGGTTGAGTCCCAGCTCTGTCACTTACCAGCTTTGTGGACCTGGGCGGACTCACCCTCTCTGAGCCTCAGTTTACTCATCTATAAGACGGGAGCAAAAACAGTGCATGCCTCATGGAGTTGTTGTGAGGGTCAGATGAATTAACACACACACACACACACACACACACACACATTGGCACAGGCTGGCACGGAGTAAGTGCTGAGGAAATGGAAGGTATTAGTTCTAAACAATTGCTATTATTAATATAGAGATGAGATTGACCGCCACTGAGGCACACGGCTTGGATCCCCCTCCAAGAAAAGACTTGTGACCCCCCTGCCAGTCTGCCAGTCGCGGGGATCCTGATAGGCTCCCATAGTTGGCTCCGTGAAGGTCCGTTTCAGCTTGCCAGTTGAGGCCAAGGCAGCCCCAGGCCGCTAACTGAGCAGACAGGGTAGGGAACGGTGGCACTTCGGCCCGCTGTGAAATTCCTCTAGTGGGCTCTTTGCTTCAGGGGCTCCCCCTGGAGCTGGCAGCCTGGCCTGATGGGGGGGAAGTGAGCAGGAGTCTGCAGGGGGAGCATGCCTGACTCCATGAGGCCTTGGTCCTGCTCACCCCGTCCCTTCCTCATGCGTTGCCCCTTTTGCTCACCTACGCTCTGCTTTCCGGAGGACCTGCCCTGGGACAAAGGCCGTTGGAGTCAGACAACCTGCGTGGGAGTACTGGCTCTGCCTCAGTGGCATTGGAGCGGCATCTGATCCCTCTGGGCCTCAGTTTCCCCCTCTGAGCCAGGAACATCATAACACGATGGCTGAGAGGACCCAGAGAGTCAGCAAGAAGCCCTCTGGACAGCGGTCTGGCACAGACACATTGTGATGAGGGAGGCCTGGGTCTCCCTTCCACTCCTCCAGTTTGCACCTGTGACGGGAGGGGGGAAGTGCGCTGGGAGGTCAGGCTCAGAAAGCCCTGCCAGGCCTGGCGCTGTGGCACCACAGCCAGGGGGGTCACCGCTGGCATTGGATCAGGGGTGGGAGGTGAGCAGGCACCTGCAGGGTGGGCCTGGGGGAGCCCCTGAGGCCCTGGCCGGGGGCTGAGAAGTGGAGGGGAGTCCCAGGGCTGGGACACGGTGGTGCCCCAGAGAAGTTCCCGATTCTAGGATGCACCTCGGAGGTGAGGAGGGGAGCCCCGGCCGGCGTGTTCAGTCAGCAGCGAGGAGGAGGGAAGTGTGCAACAGAAGGCTGCCTCCCTCCTCAGACCAGAGCTTCCCAGGCAGGAGGGGGGCCTCCACCTTCAGACTCAGAGGGCCCCAAGGTGGGGGGGTGGGGCGTGCCTCTCATCAGACCAGGAGTTCCCTGAACTGGAGGCAGGTGCTTCCCTCCTGTGTGGGGGACTGCGGTTCTCAATAGAGGGGGCCGATTTCGCCCTCCTCACTCGGGGCACTTGGGTGAGTATTGGACTAGAGCAGAGCTTCCTGGAGAGAGCAGGCGTGCTGCCACCATCACCCTAAAGCTCCCCGGGGGTGGGTCTGCTCCTGCCTCCTCCATCAGACTAGCTCGCTGAGCTGTGGCGCTTGAATTAGTCACCACACGAGGGGGGGGGGCACCATGAGAGGGAGGTGATCTTGTCCCCAGTAGGAAAGTGTGAGCTATGAATTACCCAGATGCCAGGCGATGCCGCCTCCTTCGTGAGACTGGCCTTGCTCCCTGAGCTTCCCCGTCAGCCCCATCATTCCCTGAGACCCGGCAAGCCTCCCCAGTGATCTGGCCCGGAGCCCATGCCCGCGGGAGGGACAGCACTGTACCTGGAAAGCCAGCCTTTTCCCTGGAAGTCTGCGCCTCCCCAGCCCAGGCCACAACCTCCAGGGCGGCCACCAGAGCAGATGCAAAAGTCCCCAGGCTCCTGGGAAAGCCAAGGCCGCACCAGGCCCTTCCTCATCTGAGCCTGGGCCACACGGACTCACCGCCCCTGTCCCCCACCACTGTCCCGGGGGGGCCATCCCTGCTCTCCCACACCTGCGCACAAGGGTGAGGGCCCCGCGGGCCTGTCTCCACTACCCCATCCCTCGGAATTGGGTTGAAAGTGGTGCAACCCCCCTCACTGCCGCCCCCATCTGCGCCACCCTGGGCAGCTCCGTCATTCGAGGGCCTGTGCCCTGGGAGGCGGTTCTGGGGGGGCTGGTGAGAGGTGGGTACATGGCAGCTCTCACTGTCTGCTCTGCGGGAGGCGGCGGCCCTGGCTGGGCATTACCCAGCTCTGAACCTGACGCTCTGGCCGCCTGTGGTCAGGGAGTCACAGCACATTTGCTCACTTCTGGGAAAATCAAGTTGTACTGTATGTTTCAGATCCCAAATTCTCTCCACGCGGGTGCCCGCAGCACCCCCTGGCCTGCAGGCCACGGCTGAGGAACTTTGCCCTCTGGAGAACCAAGCCATCTGAGGAACAGATGTGGAACCGTGGGATGAAAAAATATATTTGAGCCCTGACTGGTTTGGCTCAGTGGATAGAGTGTCGGCCTGCGGACTGAAGGGTCCCAGGTTCGATTCCTTGGTTGTGGGCACATCCCCAGTAGGGGGTGTGCAGGAGGCAGCTGGTCGATGTTTCTCTCTCACCAATGTTTCTAGCTCTCTATCCTCTCCCTTCTTGTCTGTAAAAAATCAATAAAATATATTAAAATATATATATATTTGAAAACTCTGAGAAAAATCCGTATGAAATATGATATGGAGAATCGCATAAAATACAATGTCCCATTTCACAAACTCTTGTAAAAGGAGCAGATGGGGAGCTGCCAGATCCTTAGGAGCCCTTCCCACCTCTTTCTCTTCTCTCTCTTTTTTTTAAAATTAAAATTTAATTTAATTTTATTTTTTTAAAGTTTTGCCATTGGTCACATTATTTTATATATATATTATTGTTTTTAAAATATTTATAACATTTTTATTTTTGAAATATATTTTCTCTGTGTAAAGAATTTTTTCTCTTTATCAAGATATTACAAATGTGACCTTATCCCCCCAATGATCTTCTCTGCTTTTTTAAAAAATGAATGCTCCATCTTTAAAAAAATATTTTTATTGATTTCAGAGAGGAAGGGAGAGAGAGAGAGAAACACCAATGATAAGAGAGTCATTGATCGGCTGCCTGCTGCATGCCCCCTACTAGAGATCGAGCCCGCAACCCAGGCATGTGCCCTTGACTGGAATCGAACCCGGGACCCTTCACTCCACAGGCTGACGCTCTATCCACTGAGCCAAACCGGGTAGGGCCCCTTTTTAAAAAAAGATTTTATTGATTGATTTTAGAGAGAGGAAGGGAGAGAGAAACATCGATTTGTTCTCCCACTTATGCATTTATTGCTTGATTCTCGTGTGTGCCCTGAAACCTTGGCCCATTAGGATGATGCTCTGACCAACTGGGCGACCACTCCTCTTTCAAATCACACGGCTTTCCTTCCCCTCAAGGTAAGCCACGCTTTTGTGTGCTTCAGTGCTTTTTAAAAAATACTTCTCTAGCTGTGAAGACACACTTGACCACTACAATTTTGAATCCTATATAATAAGAGGGTAATATGCAAATTGTCCCTTCAACCGGGAGTTCCACTGGTGTTTGCCAGGGAGTGGGGCTGGCCTGCCAACCACCTGGGGCTGCTCCCCACAGCTGCCCCACCCCTGATCACCCCCCCCCACACACACACACCTCAATCCGGGTTAGACGGGCCACACTCCACCTGTGCACAAATTCGTACACCGGGCCTCTAGTGTTTAATAAAGAGAGCCCTATAGCACAACCTCTTGCATTTGGCTTCTCCCATTCAGTTTTACACTGCTGAAGCCCGTTCAGATTCCAGCATCGACTGGAGCATCTCCTTTTCCATCGCTGTATACTCTTCTCCCACCGGGACAGACCACAGTTCATGAGCCCACTCCCCTGTCGCTAGGCGTGTGAGTGGTTTTCTGTGTCTGACCCTTCTGCACAATGCCGGGTGCCCCTCCTGTGCCCGTGAGCACACGTTTTTCTGCATTACCTGGGCACAGGGCGTGCGCATGTCCAACTGCGGAGGGTGCGGCCAGTGTCTCCATGTGGTGGCACCAATTTTCACTCCCATCTCCAAGGTTTGCTGTGGGTTCTATGTGCCTCGCATTTTTGCCAGCACCAGACCTGGCCAGACTTTTTTTTGTTTCTCCTTTCTTATTTAGAAAAAATGTTTGTATTGATTTAGAGAGAGAGGAAGGGAAATGGAGAGAGAGAGAGAAATGTCCATTGGCTGCCTCCTGTGGGACCCCTACCGGGGACTGAGCCCGAAACCTGGGCATGTGCACTGGCCGGGACTTGAACTCATGACCTTTGCGTGCTCAACCAACTGAGCCACACCGGGCAGGGCCGGCCGGATTTTTGAAACAGAAATCATCCTGGCCTGAATCTCGTGAAGCTCATGGTGGTTCTAATGGGCCATTTCTGGCTCAGGAATGAGGTTGGTTGAGCATTGCCCCCTGGGTCCATTGTCCACATGAATCCAAGTGTCACAAAACCTTTAGGACAAAATTTTCTAGGATCTCAGACTCTTAGGGGCAATGAATTCCAGAGTCCCAGACCTTCGGGAACAAGGCATTCCGGAACCCTGTGCTTCAGTTTCCTCACTTGTGTCGTGGGAATAACACAAGCCTCTATCTCGGATTCAGTGAGGTATGCCCTCACATCTACAGCCGAGCCTGGCGCGTGGTGAGAACTCAGTAAACCTGGTTTTCCCTAAGGCAGTTTTATCCATTTGTTCTTTTCTTTATCCTTAGCACCTAACACAGGATAAAGGCTCAATAAATATTCACTGAATGAACAAGTCCTGGAACCAAAGGTTCAAAGGGTCAAAGTAGCTTGTAATTGAAGAACTTCAGAAGCAAAGACTAACAGAATTTAAGAAATGATGACGGACGCTGACCGGTGTGGCTCAGTGGGTAGGGTGTCGGCTGTGAAGGGTCCCTGCTTCGATATTCCCGGGTTGCAGGCTCGATCCCCAGTGGGGGGCACGCAGGAGGCAGCTGGTCAATGATTCTCTCTCATCATTGATCTCTCACTCTTTCTTTTCCTCTCCCTTCCTCTCTGAAATGAATAAAAATATATTTAAAAAAAGGAAAGCAATGATGATTGATCAGGTCACAGAGCCTTAGGAACTGAAGAAGAATGAACGTGCACCCTCAGCGAACCTAAGACTCCCTTAGAGTTGTCGGAATGAGGAAGCTCCACTGGGGCAGAAGGGTCTGGCGGGGCCGAGGAGACAAGGCCTCTGCCTTCCCATCCTGCGAAGCCACCTCACCTTCCTCGCTCGGCCAGCCCCTCCCATCTTGTCCTTCCTTCCATGCGGATGGATTCTAAGGAAGCCGGAGAAGGTCAGCGGGAGAAAGTCCAGGCTCCTGCCCGGAGGCCCTGCACCAGGCACCGCCTCTCTCCTGCCTTATCTCCCTCTGCGCTGCCCCCGCCCACACCCCTGCTTTTAGAAGCACCTCTTCCCTCCACCCCCTCTTTAACTTCAGCCTCAAAAATAAGGCTTTTTCTCTGAGATCCAAATCAGGGCATACAGTAGGTGTTCAATAAACGTATCAGGTCTCAGCTCTGACAGCCTCTCTTCCAGGAAGCTCTCCCTGATTTTCCCTCTGGGTTCCCCAACCATTCGCTATCTGGGGTCAGCCCACGCCCCCCTGTGTGTGAACCTGTGAGGGCAGGCCGTGGGTTGTGATCATTGCGTATAGCCAGACACTGTCCCAAACAGCTGAGACCTCAGGGAATGGTCTGTCAGGCCCATCTCTGACTTTTGAAAAGGCTCACTTACAATGCTCTGAATGGTGTCCCCTGATGCCATCCCTCTGGGACCCGGGGATGGCTCTACTTGCTTTTCTAGGTCAACAAAGGAGTGCTGGATGGTTCAGAGGAAGGCCTGACAGGCCCAGCCCAGAACCTACCCTCCTGAGACCCAGTGCCATCGTCAGCAGCTCAGGTCTCTGTCACCAGTTCCACCCTACAGGCTCATAAAACACCTCTGTTTCGTTGGCCAGCGTTTGTGTATCCACCGTGGAACCGGAGACCTCAGCAACCACCATGGTTGTGCATTCCCTCCTCTCCCATATCCCTCCTCCTTATTCAAGGCACAGAGAGGTTAGGGTCTTTGCCTAAGGTCACACAGCCAGGAAGGGCAAGGGGAAATAAAATTTTAAAAATCAACCGAAGGGAGGGAAAAGGAACATACAATAAAACACACCCACTGTAAGTGTGCACTTTGGATGAGTTCTGATAAAAGTGTAGTCATATAATCATATCGCAATCAGGACAGAGAGCTTTTCCATCTCCCCACATGACCCTGTGACCTTTGTAGTCAAACTCCCGAAGCCTAGTTCCTTGCAGCCACTGATCTGTGTGTTCTTTAAAAAATTTTTAAAAACATTTAAAAGGGTGATTTGCCAGCTGGCGTGGCTCAGTGGCTGAGCATCATCCTATGAGCCAGGGCCAGAGCACATGCCCGGGTTGCAGGCTCGATCCCCAGTGGGGGGCGTGCAGGAGGCAGCTGATCAAGGATTCTCTCTCATCATTGATGTTTGTCTCTCTCCCTCTCCCTTCCTCTCTGAAATCAATAAAAACATATTTTAAAATTTGTATCAATTTGAGAGAGAGAGAGAGAGAGAGAAACGTTGACCTGCTATTGCACCTACTCATGCATTCATTGGTTGAGCCCTGCATGTACCGAGACCAGGGATTGAACCTGCAACCCAGGCTCCTACCAGCCGAGCACCTGGACAGGGTTGATCTTTAAAAAAAAAAAAAAAAAAAATCTCTATAATTCCCC
>PVJC01019875.1:0-12377 GCA_004026665.1 Murina feae | reverse complement strand
CACCGCACCCCTGCACCCGCCAGTCTGTGTTCTGCCCCCCGTAGGCGGCCTTTTCCGAATGTCTTATCCAGGGAATAACAAGGCCTTCTGATTCCTGTCTTTCACTCAGCGGCATGCACCCGCGATCCGTCCACGCTGTCGTGTGGGCTGCGGCTGGCTACTCCTCGTGGCTGCGCAGCGTCCCCCGTTACAGGTGGACACAGTTCGCTCCTCCGCCTGCCGGTGGGAAAGCACTTGGGCTGTTTCCAGTCGCTGGCAGCTACGCACAGAGCTGCGCCCAGCAAGCGCCGGCATGCTTTTGTGTGACCAGAGGTCGCTCGTGGGTAAGTCCCCAGGCGGGACATCGCTGGGGCAGGCGGAGTGTATGTTTAACCTCCCGGGAAACTGGCAAATGTTGGCCGAGGTGGCGACTCTGGTTTGCAATCCCACCGGCAGCCTGTGGTTGCAAAGCTGCTCTGTGAGTCTGGAGCTGCAAGACGGGTCTGAGCTCCTGGCCAGGAAGCCACACGGCTCCTGGGGAAAAAAAAAAAAGGTTGCAACAAAAGCTCCCTCCACTTTAGTCACCACGCAAGCAGCTGCTTAAAAAAAAAAAAAAAAAGAGAAAGGAAAGAAAAGAAAGAGTGGCCCTGGTGTGACGTCCTTACACCAAAAGGTTTCGGGGTTGATTCCCAGTCAGGGCTCATCCCTAGGTTGTGGGTTCGATCTCCAGTAGGGGTGTACATCATCATGATGTTTCTATCTCTCTCCCTCTCCCTTCTTTTCTCTGAGATCAATAAAGACATATTAAAAAAATGGGGGGGGGAACCCCACACATCCTCAGGTGAGGATTAAAAAAAGAAGAAAGAGAAAGAATGAGGAAGTACTCGCTGGGCTGACAGCAGTGTGATCTCCCAGATGCATGGCTGGGGGGAGACACAGACCAGGATAAGAGGGGTGTCGCTGACATAAAGAGGGGGCGGGGGAAGAAACGTGTGTGTATGCTTTCTTGTTCTGGCGTAGGCTGTTTCTAGAATCAAACACGAGAGCGAAACTGGGAGGTGGGGGCCGGGCTGGGAAGGGATGAGCGGAGGGGCCGTGGTGGGTGGGCTGCTTTCACTTCCATTTGGTGCTTTGTGGATCTGGAAACCTGTGCAGGTCTCGCCTCTTCAAAACAAACGCCTTCGGTCCGCTCCCTCTGCCAACAGGTATTTCAGGCCTTGCGCACACAAGGTCTGCGCTTGGGAAGTCAGAGGGCAGCTCTGGAGACGGGCTGCCAAGCAGAGGAAAACGTCGAATGCTAGTATTTGCAGTGAAGAATAAAGCCAGCGAGGGAGAAGGGGAGGACAGTGTAGAGTGGTTTAAAACTTAAAAAAAAAAATAAAAAATCCAGCCCAGTCGGGTGGATTCCGTTGATAAGAGTGGCTGAGCAGCAACCTGTGAACCTGGAGGTCAGGGCACATGCCCAGGTGGCCGGCTTGATCTCCAATGTGGGGCGTGCGGAAGGCGGCCAATCGATGATTCTCTCTCATCGTTGATGTTTCTATCTCTCTCTTCCTCTCCCTTCCTCTTTGAAACCAATAAAAATATATTTTTAAAAAAATCCAGTGGCTAAGGGAAGCCCCTCTCAGGAGTGGCATTTGGGCAGCGGTGTGAAGGGGGTGAGAGCAGGAGCCATGCGGGCATCTGGGGAAGAGTGTCTAGGCTGCGGGAACAGCATGTGCAAAGGCCCTGAGGTGGATTGTACTGGCTGTTTGAGGCCAAAGTGGTTGGAGCGGAGTGAGTAAGCAGGAGATGGGGGAGGTGGCCTGTGTGTGGGGGAGATGGTTTGGGGCTCATGGACCAGGACAGGGACTTTGGCATTTGCTCAGAAGGAGAGGGGAGCCGTGGCAGGTTCCGAACAGGCGTGGGCCGTGACCCGACTTGTCTTAGCAGGTCCCTCTGACTGCACGTGGGGGCAAGGACGGAGGCTGGGAGCCCAGGGGAGGAGGGGAGCTGAGAAGCGGCTGCATTCAGAGGCTGTTTTGAAGGTGGCCACGCCAATAGATCTGACTTCTGCCTGCGGGAGAGGGAGGAATGAGAGGACCAGGCCTGGTCTGTGGAGACCAGGGAAGACGACGACGCTGGGGCCCGAAGCAGGCGAGGATCTGTTTGCAGGAGGAGAGTGCAAGGATCTGCCAGAAAAACAGAAAGGACGGCGGCGGAGACCAGCGGTGGTCAGGCTGCCAGAGCCCTCCAGGCCTGTGGCTGTGGCACAGCCCATGGGCTTTCTTCTGAGGCCAGTGGGGGAAGGGAGCCCCCGGGGGCACTTGGGAGCCACAGAAGGTTCTGAGCAGGTGGCAGGGCTGAGTTTTTGTTTTTTGTTTAATATACTTTTATTGATTTCAGAGAAGAAAGGAGAGGGAGAGAGAGGGAGAGAGAGAGAAACATCAATGATGAGAGAGAATCATGGATTGGCTGCCTCCTACACGCCCCACACTGGGAATGGAGCCTACACCCTGGGCGTGTGTCCTGACCGGGAATTGAACTGTGACCTCCTGGTTGACGCTCAACCACTGAACCACGCTGGCCGGGCAGAGCTGAGTTTTAAAAAGACCCTTCTGACTGTGTAGGGAGACCAGCTGCCCAGCAAGAGAGGAGGTGGCTCAGGTTAGGGAGGAGGGAAGGGAGGGAAGCCTCGGGGGAAGGAGATGGTGGGGTCCACGCTGACTTCAGAGGCCACTGCCCAGAGGGTTTCTCCTGCGTGAACTCAGCGAGTCTTCACAACCGCACAGAAGTTGCCCTGCTCCACAGCTGGGGAGCCCGAGGCCGGGAGAGGTGAGCTCAGCCCGACCCCAGGGCCTTTACGCCTCCATGATTCCTACGACTGACAGCTGGAGAGACTGAGGCTGGGAGAAGAGGCCGGGTCCCAGGTCCTAGGCCACAGTCAGGAACCAAAGCTGTGATTCGAACCCGGACCCGACCTTTCAGTGCCAGGAAGGGATTTGGGCCCTGCCCATCCCTCACCCCCTGACCAGAGGGCTTGACCTCCTGGGAGTCCCCGGGCGGGGTGAGGCCGCCACGCCTCGCTCCCTCCCCACGCCTCGCCCCAAGGCCAGCAAAGGACTTTAACCCTGGGCCACCGGCAGCCAGCACGCAGAGGCCGCAGAATTCCCCTTCTCCCCGTGCCAGGGGAGTTACCCAGGGCGCAGGGGGCGGGAGGAGCAGGTGCAGAGGGGACAAAGGGAAAAGGGGAACATCTCAGTTTGCCAGGGCCAGGTTGCTTTCCTCCTCTGTGTCTCAGTTTCCCTCTTGGTAACCCTGGCGAGGCTCCTTGTGTGGATGGAAGAAGGACCTGCAGAGCTTTGCTAGGGTGATGGATTCTTTCCCTCGCGTCTGACAGGGAGACAAGTGTCCCCAGCCTGATGGGGGAGACAAGGGGTCCCAGCCTGATGGAGAAGACAAGGAGTCCCAGCCTGATGGGGGAGGTACTATTGGGAGCCCTCACCAAGTCCGATGGGGGAGACAGGATTTCCCAAGTCGGACAGAGAAGATAAGAAGTGCCAGCTCCCTGGTGGACAGCAAGTCTCTCATTTGGATTTCCAGTCTGACGGGGGAGGCAAGATGCTCCAGGCTGAGCTCCCAGAGATAAAGAACGTGTCTGTTGCAGCCCAGCCAGCTCTTTCCTGAGCCCGGAGTTGGAGCCCCGGTTTGCTCGAACCCCAGCTCCAGAGGGGTCAGGACCAAGGGGCAAGAGGCCGCGGGCACGTGGGACTTGCTCCTGAGGCCCAGGCCCCTTCCGCGCTCCAGCCTGACTGGCGGTGCACTGGCGCCACCTAGCGGCGGCTGTGAGCCAGGCCTCCCATCCAGAGCCCAGGGAGGAGAGTTGAGGCCCCAGAAGATCTGGATACCAGTCTCCCCTTCACTCCCCCCAAAACCATCTGTGACTCTGTGGCTTCGCTACAGGCAACTTCCATGTGACAGCCGGCGGGAGGGCGGGGGGTGGTGTTTTTCTCACTTACAAACCCACCCCTGCCTCTCCTCTGCGCATGACTTCCCCGTGGCTCCCAGTGCCTTGGGAGGAAGTGCACACACGGCTGCTAACCGGCCTCCCTTAGCCTCTCCCCAGCTGCCCTGTGCCTCCCTGAGCAGTGAGCCGTTTCTGGAGGAAGCGTCTCTCAGGGCTTACCTTTGCACAGGCTGTTCCCTCCACCTGGAACACCTTTCCCGTCTCCTCCCCAGCATCTCTCTTAGTCCTCCTGCATGTCCAACCTGACTCCCTAGGTCAAGGTGTCCAGGTCACAGTCCCTCTCTATCCCTATGCGCCTGACACTAACATACTCCACAGATTGTTTGAATGAATGAATGAATATGAATGAATGAATGTCAGGCTAAAGAGTTTGCAGGGGCAGCCACAGGAGAGTTGAATCAGGGAGAGACACGGCCAGAGTTAGAAGCCCCCAAGTTCTCCCTTAATCCGGGGCCCTTTGCACACACTGTTTCCTCTCCCAGGAACATTTGCACCTGTTAACGCTCACTCATCCTCCCAAGGAGTCCCCTCTTCCAGGGAGCCCTCCCTGACCCCCAGCTGGGTCAGGTGTTCCCCTACCCAGCCTCCTGGTCTCCCCTTCTTGGCCCTGACCAGTGCTGGGTTCTCACTGTCTGTGATATGGGCTCTGGGGGTGGGAGAGGGTGGGGGTGGGAAACAGGAGTCATCCGCTGCTTTCTCCTCAGAGCGTACAGCGGAGACATCCTTCTGTCAGGGCCCGGGTTGAAATCCCAACTTCCCCATTTGAGGAGCGTCCTGGGTGAGTGGAGGCCCCTCCTGGAGCCCCACCTTTCTCGTGTGAAATGTGGAAAGAATTGGCGGTTCCTCCCCAGCTTCCCAGGGCTGGGGGGGGGTGGGGGACTTGAGGAGATGAGACCCTGAAGTCCTCAGCTGACCACACGCTGGGTGACTGTGGGTAACCCACTTCCCCTTTCGGGGCCCATCTGGCTGGACCAAGGGGCGGCAGGGGCCCCATCCTGCTGGGACAGTTTAGGAGGCTGGCGGGGCTTCCCAGGCGGGAGGGTCAGAGATGGGCTGAGGGAAGAGGTGTCTGCCGGGCTAGGGGAAAACCAGCCCAACCAGCTTTCCCCGCCATAAACGGATAACCAGAGGGAAGCAAACAAGGGAGGGGAACTTGGGGAAGAGGATAAGGGGCCCCTGAGGTGGGTGAAAACCACAGTCCACAACTTGCTGCCAACTTCCACCCCGGAGCCTGCCGTCCTGCGGCCTCCTGGGTGGCAGCTCCGCCCTGTGCCCGCTGAGCCCAAAGCCTCAGAGCCCTGGACTCCTCTCCGTTTCCACGTCGATCAACAAGTGCTATAGGCTCTGCCTTCCAAATCCATCCCACCCTCCACGGCCACAACCCTGGTCAGCGGCCATCGCCTCCCCCACCATGCTGTCGCCTCCTGGCTGCGTCCCCTTACGCCTGCTCCCAACCGTCTCTTCCGACATGTGGTCAGAGGGATCCTGTTGGAGCCTGAGGTAGAGGCCGCAGCCTGTGCATATGCACTCAGGCTCCCACCTCACTTGAGCCGAGAGCAAAAGCCCTCATCACGGCCCACAGGCCTGCATGATCCCAGTCCTCAGTTGCCTTCGCTTCCTTGAACCTGCCTCCTGGACTTGGCACGTTCTGAGGCCTGTGTTTGAAATGTTTTCCCTGCCAACTTTCCACCCAGCTCCTCTGATCATTGGGGTCTCACCTTGTGGTGAGCCGAATCATGCCCCTTCCCAACCCCCCATCCGCGTCTGAATCCCCAGAACCTGCGGACGTTGCCATATATGGCAAAGGGGACTTGACAGTGTGATGCAGTTCAGGATCCTGAGATGGGGCCACGACCCTGCGCTATCTGGGGGGCGGGGGGGGGGGGCCCTGCCTGTCATCTGAAGGGTCCTTGTAAGAAGGAAGCAGAGGGAGGTTGGACTACAGAAGAGAAGGTGATGTGAGGTGGAAGCAGGGGTTGCAGTGATGCAGCCACGAGCCAAGGAATGCTGGCAGCCACCCCGAGATGGAAGAGGCCAGGAAAACAGATTTCCTCCTGGAGCGTCCAGATGCCACCAGCCTGTTCACACTTTCGCTCGAGCCCTGTCAGCCTCATTTTGGAGCCCTGACTTCCGGAACTTTAAGAGAACACACTTCTGCTCCTTCGAGTCAGTAAGTGTATGGCATTGGGTACAGCAGGGAACTTCACCCCTCTGGGAGGCTGCTTTGGGGTCTCCACCTACACGTCCTGCTCGGGGTTTTCCTCTTAGATCCCATGCTTTTTTTGTCAAGGCATCATGACCCTTGGTAATGACTTTGTCTGCTAACCTGTTAGTATCTGTCCTCCACTCTGGGCTGTGGGCTTCTGAGGCCAGAGACCCGGCAATGTGGGTCAGAGTGTGCGCCTGTGGCCCTTATACAGTACGTGCTTAGGGTACACGCTCGGCAGATATTCCCCATTCATTCATTCATTCATTCATTCATTCATTCATTCATCCATTTACTTACCAAGCGTTTACTGAGCACCGATGGTTTGCTGGCATTGTTCTTGGAGCTGGGGGTGGGGGCGGTGATTCTGCTCTTGGGTTGCCCCTCATTATGTTCCCCCAGCCTCCAAATTCATATGCTGACGCCGAACCCCCCATGTGCCCTCTGGAGATAGGCCTACAGGGAGGCCATTAAGGTCAAGTGAGGTCCAGCAGGCGAGGGCCAGATCTGACAGGATTAGTGTCCTTATAAGAAGAGACACCAGCTGGTTTTCTCAGTGGATAGAGAGCGTCGGCCAGTGGACTGAAGGGTCCTGGGTTCGACTTCAGCCAAGGGCACATACCTAGGTTGTGGGCTCGATCCCCAGTAGGGGGCGTGCAGGAAGGCAGGCAATCCATGATCCTTATCATTGATGTTTCTCTCTCTCTCTCCCTCTCCCTTCCTCTCTGAAATCAATAAAAAAATATATTTTTAAAAAGCAGAGAGCTTGACCTAACCCATTTGGCTCGGTGGATAGAGCATCGGCCTGCGGACTGAAGGGTCCTGGGTTCGATTCCGGTCAAGGGCATGTACCTTGGTTGTGGGCACATCCCCAGTGGGGGGTGTGCAGGAGGCAGCGGGTCCATGTTCCTCTCTCATCGATGTTTCTGACTCTCTATCCCTCTCCCTTCCTCTCTGTATAAAACCAATAAAATATATTTTTAAAAAAATAATAAATAATAATAATTTTAAAAAGTAGAGAGCTTCTCCTCTGTCTGTCCCCGTGAAGCCACAAGGAAAGGGGACATGTGGGCGTGGTGAGATGGAGATGAGGTCTCAGAAGGAAACCTACTTTGCTGCTGGCACTCACAGCCTCTAGAACTCTGCCTGTGGGGCAATTTGTTACGGCAGCCGGAACGGACTAAGACACCCTCCAACATCCACTGTATTCCCGTTGGTCCCTTTGTTCAATTCGCATAGCCCTGGCGGTTTTCAACGAGGCCCTCCACTTCGTCCACAACCCTCCCCTGCAAAGGCGGCCCGGATTCCCCTTCCCTGCGCCGTGGCTGGGTGGAGTGACATGGGCTGTGCACCATGGCTTCCTCCTCACCGCCCCGTCGATCACTCGCTCCGGGGGACTCAGCGGCCTGGTCCCTCCCGAGGATGAACAGGAAGTGGATCCTCCAGCCCCAGCCAGGCCTTCAGACGACCATCCTGCCTGCACCCTCAGGAGGCAGCCTGAGCCGAGCCACAGGCTCAGCCACTCCTGGATTCTTGACGGACAGAAACTGAGATGACAGAGCTGTGGGTGTTGGGGTACTGTGCTCCGCAGTGGCCTTCAAATAATGTAACTGCTCTTACCTGTGTGTTGTTAGCTGGCAGGGCAGGCCTCCTGCGTATCTCTACTGCTTCTACTCTATCCCAAGCACTGACTTAGGTGATAGAAACATCAGGAGTAAACAGAAGAGAACGAATGCCTGCCTCACGAGCTCACAGTCTGGCGGAGAAGACATATAATGAAGGCGTGAAGAGAGGAGGCTATAATACGGTCGGCTGAGCCATAAATGCTATGAAGAACACGGCTAGAGATCTGAACAGAAACCTGAATGGCGCGATTCAGGGGAAGAACGTTCTTGGCAGAGGGAGAGGCTGGTGCAAAGGCCCTGGGGCAGGAGTTGGTTTTGTTCAAACAGCCAGGAGGCCAGGAGTCAGAGGAGAAGTGGGTGGAACTGTGATCCAAGGGGAGCTAATTCCAGAAACGAGACCTTCCCTCGGGGTGGAGGTGGGGCTGGCTTTCCTTTTCCCAGGAAGGGTCAGGCTGACACCTGCTTCTGAGAGTCACTGTGGGAATGCTGGGGGGCTCCTGCCTGTGATCAGCCGCACAGGTGAGGCCCTGTGGCTGCCCTGGTCCTGTGCAATCGCGTGCATGTGTGCATGCGTGTGCGTGTGCGCGCGCGCGCGCGCGCGCGCGTGTGTGTGTGTGTGTGTGTGTGTGATGCTCTCTTTGTAATCTTCGCTGTGTGTCAGGACAGGCAGGAGCTGACCCTTCTGGGTTCCCAAAGTCTGGCCTTGGCACCCTGGTGCCAGGCACCTACCCCCTTCTCCCTCTTCTCCTCCTCCTGCTGCTTCTCATTCCTCCTCTTCCTTCCTCACCTCCTCCTTCCTATTCATCCTATTCACTTTCTCCCTCCTCCTCCTCCCCCTCCCACCCTCCTCCCCTCTCCACCCTGAATCAACATTCCAGCCCAGGGGAGAAAAACAGGGCAGATTTCCTTCCTCTCCCGGGCAGGGCCCCAGGCAGTGACTGGACCATTGTGTGTTCTGGCCTCAAGGTCATTCCCGCCCCTCCCCCTTGCCCTCCCCCCGCAGAAGGGTTACTTGAGAAAAGGCATCTAGGGTGCGGGGGAGGAACGGGGCAGAGAGAGGCAGAGGCTGCCCTGAAGGCCCAACTAGCTCCCAGCCCTTGCTGGTAGAATCCCAGGCCCCCAGCACCATCAACTTTGTGGCTTTAGTAGAGGGGTGGAAGGGTGGGGGGGGAGGGGGGAGCTGCCATCAACCTCCTCAGTCTGAAACCTGCTGTGTGACGCTGGGCCAGTTCCTGCCCCTCTCTGGGCTAATTCCTGTCGCTGCACCTTTCTGACTGAGTGACTTCCGGCAAGTCACCTCCTCTTCCTTGTGCCTCACTTTCCTTTTTCCGTTAAACAGACCCTGCAACGGGGTCACCCCAGCTGACAAAAATTAACCAGGCTATTGCTTTATTTTTTTTAAAAAAATATATTATTGCCCTGACCGGTTTGGCTCAGTGGATAGAGCGTCGGCCTGCGGACTGAAGGGTCTCGGGTTCGATTCCGGTCAAGGGCAATAATAACTTGGTTGTGGGCACATCCCCAGTGGGAGGTGTGCAGGAGGCAGCTGATCGATGTTACTATCTCATCGATGTTTCTAATTCTCTATCCCTCTCCCTTTTTCTCTGTAAAAAATCAATAAAATATATTTTAAAAATATTATTGATTTCAGAGAGGAAGAGAGAGGGAGAGAGAGATAGAAACATCAAGGATGAGAGAAAATCATTGGTTGGCTGCCTCCTCCACACCCCCAACTGGGGACCGAGCCTGCAACCCGGGCATGTGCTCTTGACCGAAATCAAACCCAGGCCGCAGGCTGACGCTCTACCCAGTGAGCCAAACCGGCTATGCTAGGCGCTTCCTTTAAAAACTTCAGCGTCCAGCTCTTTTCCCTGGAGAAGCAGATTTCCTGGGCCCTGTGCACTCCCGTTGTGGTTACTCCTACCCGGCTATATTCTTCCCCATTGATTTTTAGAGAGAGTGGAAGTGGGGGAGGGAGAGAGAGAGAGAGAGAGAGAGAGAGAGAGAGAGAGAGACATCGTTGCCTCCTGCAGCACACGCCCCACCGAAGCAGGGATCCGAGCTATAACCCAGGTATGTGCCTGTCAGATGCAGGTCGGTAGAGCTCAGCTGCTCTGAGTCCACATTTGCTTGACTGCGCCCACTGTCAGGGCAGGCTTCCTCTCAAGCCCTGCCTGTTGCACTAACTGCAGGGTCTGAGCCCCTTTGCCTAGGGACCGGACCTCCTTGGATGTCGGGTCTTAGACGGAGAAGCCACGTGAAGTTGTGGGTATAAAAGAGACCAGTCTTTACTGCAGAAGCCAGTGGCTGTTTAGCCATCGGACAGAACAGTCCGTGCCAGCAACCCCACGCAGGCAGCCGCACACGGCCGGCACATGCCACGGAGACAAAGGAGGCCTCGAGCCAACAGTGACCTCGATCGTGTTGGCTTCAGAAGGGCACGGTGTGCCATGCGTGCACTGTGGCCTTGCAGCTGTTTACGGTGTCTGAGCTTTGAACATGCTGATTAAGATGCCCAGGTTCCGAGTGGCCTTGGCCCTCCCGGCGTACCATCCGCAAGGCCTTCCACACGCTGCTGACTGTCTGGTGACTCTGGCGTGGTTCCCACAGTGTCCTTGACTTCGAATCTAACCCAGGACCCTTCGGTGCACAGGCCAATGCTCTAACCGCTGAACCACCAGCCGGGACTGGACCTTGTGAATTAAAAAAATATATATATTTTATTGATTTTTTACAGAGAGGAAGGGAGAGGGATAGAGAGTTAGAAACATCGATGAGAGAGAAACATTGATCAGCTGCCTCCTGCACACCCCCCCTACTGGGGATGTGCCTGCAACCAAGGTACATGCCCTTGACCAGGATTGAACCTGGGACCCTTCAGTCCACAGGCTGACGCTCTATCCACTGAGCCAAACCCGTTAGGGCCATTATATTTTCTTGTAAGGAGTTTTCTGCAATTTAATTTTCAAGAACCTCATGTATTTCATAAAAGGAGGCAAACCTGTGTGGTAAGGTTAATACAGTCCCCTCCCTAGGAAGAAGGCACTGCAGAAAAACGACTGCTTCTAGCTTTTCTATCTGCCTGTCGCCAAAAGCTAACAAAATGTCAAAGACCTTTACCAAGCTCGTGTGTGCCAGATTCTTTGCTCGACTCATTTAATCTTTTCAACAATCCTAGGAGGTGGGCACTATTTAAAAAATATATATATATATTTTGAATTTTTTTTAGAGAGAGAGGAAGAGAGAAACATGATGTGAGAGGGGAACATCGATCCTGCCTCCTGCACACTCCCTACCAGGGACTGAGCCTGCACCCTGGGCTTGTACTCTGACCAGGAACCAAACGGCAACCTCTCGGTGCACCGGACCATGCTCCAACCACTGAGCCACACTGGCCACGGCCATCGCCACTATTACTATTATTTTTTAAATATTTTTTTGAATTGATTTCAGAGAGAGAGGGAGCGAGAGAAACATAAATAATGAGAGAGAATCATTGATTGGCTGCCTTCTGCACACCCCTTACTGGAGATCGAGCCCACAGTCCAGGCATGTGCTCTGCCTGGGAATCGACCTCCTGGTTAGTAGGTCAATGCTCAACCACTGAGCCACAGTAGCCAGGCGATGGCCACTATTATTATCTTACTAGAGGCCTGGTGCACAGCATTCATGCACTGGCGAGGGGGGTCCCTCAGCTTGGCCTGCGCCCTCTCACAGTCTGGGACCCCTTGGGGGATGTCTGGCTGTCAGTGGGGAGCAAGCCTAAGCCAGCAGTCAGACATCCCCCAAGGGGGCCTTAGTGCTGCTGAAGAGGCGGGAGAGGTTCCCGATACTACCGTGGTGCTTGCCAGCCATGAGCCCGGCTTCTGGCTGAGCACTGCTCCCCCTGTGGGAGCACACTGAACACCAGACAGTGGCTCCTGCTTTGAGCGTCTGCCCCCTGGTGGTCAGTGCGTGTCATAGTGACTGGTCATTCCACCGTTTGGTGATTTGCATATAAGGGTTTTATTATATAGGACTTTTACAGGTGAGCAAAAGCAGCCTGCCCACAGTGATTATGTGTGGCCAGCTCAGCTCCATCTGGGCCCCAAGCCTGTGTTCTTGAGCACCTGCTCTGCTGAGGAAGGAAGAGGACTCACCAGCCAGAGTCTCCCCACAACAGACGTGGAAACGGTGGGACCTGTGCCTCAGTTTCCTCCCTGTAAAATGGAGGAACTGGCAGTAGCTACTCATAAGGGTTGTTGTAGGAATTCACTGAGATAGTGCCTGACAAAATCAGTGCCTGAGATACAGGAGCTATTCTTATTTTGTGGTTATTGTTGCTGTTCTGTGGAAAGAAGGAACTGGATGGCCTGAAGAATTCAGCCAAGGAGCCCAGAGATAGCTAGGGAGATGGGAGACTTGGTTTTGGGGACATCTGAGCCACTACACCTTAAGGACACAGGATCTGCTTGACCCAGAAACCTGAGCTGTCTCCTCTGTCGCTCCCAGCACCCCTCCTACTGACCTCATTCTGAAGTGCACAAAGCAAGACCCAACTAAATACAACCCCAGTATGGGG
>PVJC01019874.1:0-29752 GCA_004026665.1 Murina feae | reverse complement strand
TATTATTTTACAAATAATGGAAGACCAGGAAGATAGAGTGCTTTGTTCGAAGACACAGGGTGTGAATGTAGATCTCAGGACTCCAAGCCCAGGACTCTCTCTGCCATTGTCAGCTGTTCACTCTGAACCCTCCTAAACGATATGCAAGTGAGGGCCACCTGAATGCCCTGGCAACAGTGGGACCTGCGCAAACCACGCGTCTCCTTACTCCCTCCTGAGAGAAGAGACAAAGGCAGGCATGCGACGTCCCCTGTGCACCACGGCATCCTCGGTGACAACGTGGTGGTGACTTCTCTGATCTGACAATTTCCTGTACTTTCATAATGAGGACAAGGAGACAAGCAACCAGTCTGTCCTTAACATCAAGCTCCCTCTCTACACCTTTACATGTCTCCACGTCCTGGACTCATGAGTGTTGAATCTGGAAGGTGGCAGGCACGTTAGCTGCTCAAGTCCTGTATTTAGAGCCTAAGAGTGAATGCCAGGCATCAGCAAGGCTGGCTGGTGCTTGGAGAGAAGGCAGGCCTTAGACAGGCGGGCCACTGCCCTTTAAAGCTGGCCAACAGGTTTAAAAGAGCAGGTGCTTCATGCCCAGCGACTTCCCCAGAGGCTGAGTCCTGATGGGCTTCTTGTGAAAGCCGGCACCAAAGCCTCTCCCTAGCATGCCACCTCCATAAAGAGCACGTGTGCTGCCGCAGAATGAGGGGCAAGAGGCTTTGACTCATGATATATCTGAGTGTGCATAGATATATCATGAGTCAAAGCTCATGTGTCCAGGACCTCACCCAACAGGGCAGCATGACTGCGCTCTGCACGCAGACCCCTAGCACACGGGGAGCCGGACCTGTGCCTGGGCGCCTCCTATGGCCTGTTTCTCCGGGGCTGCAACGAACATCACCACCATCACTTCCTGTCCATCTACCAGGCGTGCGGGTGGCAATAAACTGTGTGGACACGGTCAGCTCTTGTTACTTGGCCTGCAGAGCACATGCTAGATGGGGACAAGCAGCACACAGGGTTGTGAGCCAGGTGGCTGGGAGGACCCCTGAGAAGGTGACAGTCCACAGAGCCTTGAAGGTGAGGGAACAAGCCAGGCAGTAATTTGGGGTCTGTGCCTTCACTGCTTTCTCCCAATTTTTTATTGTGGTTTAAATACAATTCATCATGAACCTTTTTAAAGGGCCAGCACAGGGCACTGGGCACTTGCACACCCCTCCGCGTCTCTCGTCTTGCAGAGCTGATGCTGTCCCATCGCACACTCGCTCCCACTGCCCCTCCTCCCGGCCCGCAGCCTCAGCCCACTCTGCCTCTGTAATTCCGACCACTCTAGGCACCTCCCACAACTGGAGTCACATGTATTTGTCTTTTTGGGTCTGGCTTATTTCGCTTACATGATGTCCTCAGGGTTCATCCACGTTGTAGTACATGTCAGTTTCCTTCTTAATAATATTCCCTTGTATGGACAGACCACAGTTTCCTTATCTATTCATCCATTAATGGACACTTGGCTTAATTCCACTTTTTGCCCATCACAAATAACACTGCTATGAACATGTGTGTACAAATATCTCATTGCGGATCATATGGTAATTCTATTTTTAATTTTTAAAGAAATCATTTTATCTGCACCATTTTATATTCCTACCACCAACAATGCACAAGGGTTCCAATTTCTCTACATCTTTGCCAATACTGACTTTCTATTTTTACAGTGTCCATCCTAATGGATATGGGATCATCTGCACCTTCATTTTTATTATTTCTGTGACAACTTTGTCAAGATATAACTCACGTACCACAATAATGCACCCATTTAAAGCACATATTTCAATGGTTTTCAGTATAATCACGGACAGGTGCAACCATCACTACAATACATTTTACATTTTCATCACCCCCCAAACCCGTTAGCTATCAGCCCTCATCCCCCGCCCCAGGCAACCTCCAATCCTCTCTCTGCTCCTGTAGATGAGCCTGTTCTAGGCAGTTCACAGAAGTGGAATCACACTCCACGTGGCCTTCTGTCTGCTTCTCCAAGGCGCACCTGGCTCGCTCTGTGGTGTGGCTCAGGTGCAGCTGGAGAGCATGAGCCTGGCCTCGCCTGCTGGGTGCAGCCCCCTGAGAGGCCCTGGGAGCAGGGGACAGAGGGTGCAGCAGGGATTATGGGTTCTCTCTGCCCCACACCCGGCAGCAGTTCTCTAAGGCTGGGTCTGCCCACACAGGCTTCCTGTCCAGGCGGCAGGAGACACTGCAACAAGCATGTGACACTGACAGGAGTTTCTCTCTAACAAAGGAGAGCGCAAGGCCCATGGAGCTGGTAAACTGCAGATTTGGAGCCAAATGAAACTGCACCAGTGAAAAAAGCCTCACCAAGAAGGGTTGGCACCCAAGGCCATTCCCATGGTCTTGCATCGAGGCCACAGCATCAGGGTCCTGCTGACATGGTCATGGCACATTCCCTGTGAAGAGTGGGCCCACGGAGCACGCTCTCCGATCTCACTGTGACGTCCCTCTGCAGGCCCCATTTACAGCCACTGCTCCAGGAAACCAACAAACATTTTCCCGTGTTTTTCTTTACAGTTTACAATACATACCAGCCACAGTTATTTATCATCTTCTTGGTACCATTCAAGGCATTTAATCCTATTTAATCCTACAGGAGCCCCCTGCCACACACCCATGTGACCAGGGAGAGACAGATCTCGAGGTTCAGCAGCTTGCCTATGAAGCAGGACTCCCTTTCAGTCAGATCCCAAAGCCAATATTCTTTTCTGTTTTTAAATCCTCACCTGATATATGTTTATTGATATTCAGAGAGAGAGAGAGAGAGAGAGAGAGAGAGAGAGAGAGAGAGAGACATCGATCAGTTGCCTCCTGTACAAAACCATCCGAAGATTGAACCTGCAATTGAGCCACCTGGCTTGGCCAAAGCCAATATTCTTTTTTTCTTTTAATCCTCACCTGAGGATATTTTCCCACTGATTTCTAGAGAGAGTGGACGGAAGGGAGGAGGGGGATAGAGAGAAAGAGAGAGAAACACTGAAGTGAGAGAAACCCCTCCTGGGGTTGCAGAATCTGCCACCGAGGAATGAGCTCTTGACTGGGAATTGAACCCATGACCCTTCAGTCAGCAGGTCAATACTCTAGCCACTGAGCAACCAGCCAGGGCACCAGGCACACTTTCTAAAAATCTTTATTGTTGTGAGTATTACAGATGTCTCTCTTCCCCCGCCCCATTGTCCTCCTCCACCCAGATCCCACCCTGCCCCAGACCTTCACCACTCTATTGTCTGTGTACATAGATAATGCATAAATGCACATAAGATCTTTGATTAATCTCTTCCCATACCCTTTCCTCCTTCCCTCTGAGGTTCGTTAGTCTGTTCCATGTTTCCATGTATCTGATTGTATTTTAGTCATCAGTTTATTTTGTTCATTGGATTCTTGTTTGTTTATTTTGATTTTTAGATTCAATTCTTGATAGATATTTATTTATTGCCATTTTATTGTTCATATTATTGATCGTTTTCTTCTTTTTTCTCTTCCTAAAGAACACCCTTCAAGCCCTAGCCATTTTGTCTCAGTGGATAGAGTGTCAGCCTGTGGACAGAAGAGTATCAAGTTCAATTCTGGTCAGGGGCACATGCCTGGGATTCAGGCTTAATCCTCAGTGTGGAGCATGCAGGAGGCAGCCAATCAGTGATTCCCTCTCATCATTGATGTTTCTATTTCTCTCTTTCTCCCTTTTCTTCTTCTCTGAAATCAATCTATTTATATAAAAGCCTAAGTGACTAGTCAACTGAAGAACTGAAACGACCAGTCAACTGGTTGTTATGTTGCGCAATGACCATGAGGGGGCAGACACTCAATGCAGGAGCTGCCCCCTGGTAGTCAGTGCATTCCCACAGCCAACTTCCCTCAGTTGGCCTACATCACGAGGCTCCTCTCCCCCTACCCCCCCTCACCCCCCTCCCCGGCTGGCCAGCTTCGATAGGCCCCGATCACCGACTAGGCTGACGGACCCCATCCATACACAAATTCGTGCACCGGGCCTCGAGTAAAAAAAAATTTTTTTTAAAAAAAAGAGACACAATTGTTTAATTGGACCAACATTAAAAAAAAAAAAAAGAATACTCTTCAACATTTTATGTAATATTGGCTTAGTGGTGATGAACTATTTTAGCTTTTTCTTGTCTGTGAAGCTCTTTTTCTGGCCTTCAATTCTAAATTAGAGCTTTGCTGGGTAGAGTAATCTTGGTTGTAGGTTCTTGCTTTTTATCACTTTGAATATTTCTTGCCACTCCCTTCTGGCCGGCAAAGTTTCTGTTGAGAAATCAGCTGACAGTCGTATGGGTATTCCCTTGTAGGTAACTAGCTGCTTTTCTCTTGCTGGTTTTAAGATTCTCTCTTTCTTTTTAACATTTGGCATTTTATTTATAATGTGTCTTAGTGTGGTCCCCTTTGGGTTCCTCTTGTTTGGGCCTTTCTGTGCGTCCTGGACTTGTAAGTCTATTTCTTTCACCAGGTAGGGGAAGCTTTCTGTCATTATTTCTTCAAATATGTTTTCAATATCTTGCTCTCTTTTTCCTCCTTCTGGTACCCCCATAATGCAAGTGTTGGTACACTTGAAGTTGTCCCAGAGGCTCCTTACACTATCTTCATATTTTTGGATTCTTTTTCCTTTTGCTTTTCTGATTGGGTGTTTTTTGCTTCCTCATATTCCAAATTGTTGGTTTGATTCTTGGAATCATCTATACTATTGTTGATTTCCTGTAAAGTATTCTTTATTTGAGTTAGTGTATGCTCAATTTCTGACTGGGTTTTTTTCACATTTTGAAATTCTAACTAAGATTCTTGAAAGTCTCACAAAGTCTCTTGAAGCTCTATTAAGATCCTTGAGCAATCTTATAACCATTGTTTTGAACTCTATATCCTGTAGTTTGCTTGCTTCCATTTCATTTATTTCTTTCTGAAGATTTCTTCTGTTCTTTCATTTGTGACATATTTCTTTGTCTCCACATTTTGGGTGCTTTCCTGTGTTTGTTTCTATGTATTAGGTAGAGCTGCTATGTATCTTGGAATTGACAGAGTGGCCTTGTGTAGTAGGTATCCTATAGGACCCAGTGGCTCAGCCTCCCCAGTCACCTGAGCTGGGCACTCTAGGTGTACCTCTATGTGGGCTATGTGCACAGACTTATTGTAGTTGAGCCTTGGTTGCTGTTGGTGTCACTGGGAGGAGTTGACCTCTAGGCCAATTGGCTGTGAGGACCAGCTGTGTCTACAGTGAAGAGCTGCTGTGCAGGAAACACCCCTATCAAGCAGGACTTGCTTCAGTGGGGCTTTGGTGCTCACTGAGTCTGCCCCTGGAGTGTGTCACTGTGGATGTGTAGGGTTGTAATCTGATGTGGTTTGACACTGACCACTGGGTGCACTGGGGCTTGGGCCTCTCAGGAGGTGCAAAGTCAGACACTTCCTGGGCCACCCGACAGGAGCTACAGAGTGATCTGCAGATGGCTGCTACTTGTATTGGGCTTGAAAGTGCCCAGGTGAGGCCAAGCTGTGAAGCAAGGCAGGCTAGTGGTAGTGCTGGGTCTTGGGCCTTTTATTGATAGGTTTGGGGCATGCTGACTCAAGATGCTGCTTGTTTAAGATATTTTAGGAAAGTGTAAAGCCTGAGCCAGGACAGGCCATGCATATGGAAAAACTGGTGCAAACAGCTTGGGTGGGGCCACAAGTTAGATGGGGCAGGGTCTCAGGGAATCACCAGCATGGAGGGAACAGATTTTAATTTCTCTTGCAGATTATAATGGAGAATATATGAGAGAAAAATTAAAACAAAAGTGATACCTTCAATTTACAGATTATTTATTCTTAACGATCCATGGTATTATCAAAGCAGTGATTTCATTTCTAATTAATTTTCCCTGAGACATAATCATTCTCATTTTACAGTAGGGAAAATGAAGCACAAAGGTTACATCACTCATACTAAGTTCCAAAGTTGGTTGGTGACATAACCTGTAAATTGGTACAATGTTTTTGAATGACAATATGGTGGTCACTGTCTAAACTTAATAAGTTCATGTTCTTTGACCCAGCAATTCCATTTCTAGGAATTTATCCTACAGAAATATTTCTATAAATAACCAAGAGCATATCTACAAAAATGATGAGATAGATCTATAAATATATTTGGCATGAAAAGATGTCACTGATATATTGCCAAGTGAAGAAAAAAAGAAGTTACAGCAACTATATGTAATATATTTTTATGTTTATAAACAGTGAGGCAAATTTAGTTTACAGTTGTTCATATGGAAAATAATATAATAACTAACAAATAACACAAGAATAAACTGTTTTGCATACTCACAACTCTAAACCTACTTTTGCCCCACAGTGTGTGTGTAAATATACTTCTATGTTGGTAGACTGATGGAGAAACACTATGAGCTGACACACTCACAGTGGATGTCTCTGGAAAATAAGTCACTGACGACAGAGCATGCGTGTTAGTCACTTGCGGCAGAGCAAATGCCTGAACCCCTGCCCAAGCCCCGGGCTGTGTGCTCTGAGCCCAGTGTCCTGTTTGTAGTGAAGTCCTTGCTGTTCCTCATCCTTCGATGGGCAGAAAACTTGGGAGGGAAGGTCCTTATCCTTCTCCCCTTGCCCCGGCTTCCTGTTCTAAAGAAATGTCTCCCAGGCACATGGCAGTAGGTAGATCCTGCAGCCCCGGGGCTGGGGACTCAGCCTCCCCACCCCCAAACCTCCTCGATTCCTTGGCCGTGGTCACTTCCTTGCTGGCTCCCTGTTGGGAAGCTGTGCCTGGGTCAGCACGCCCATTGGCACCAGGGTGACATTAACTGGACGACATGGCATGAGGTGGCCTTGGGTTCCCTGGCCATAGGCAGATGTGGTTCTGGCCCTGCTGGCCCTGCTACCCTGCGTGAGCTCTATTTGTCTCAGCCTGGCTTCTCCTGTGCAGCAGAGAGAACACCCCCCTCTGAGAGCAGCGGGAGGTCACATGGAAATGTAAGGTTCTGGGTCAGTGCTGCGCAAGGCTGAGCTGTATGAATCGCAGCCAGTCCTTAGCTCCAGACGCCCTTCCTGATCTAAGCACTATGTGCCTCAGGGCACTAGATGTGGGGTAACCAGGATGAGGTCTGTGCTTTAAACCACCCTTAAAACCGAATCCTAGTAGTTAAGCTCTATCATTAGCATCTACACTTAAAATTCTAGATTTAAAATCAGGGAAAGAAATTCTCTGGTTCCCGCCCCATCCCTCCAGGCTTTCCTGGCTCCCCTCTACCAGCACCTGATGCTGGAAGGAGCCGTGTTATGTTTGGGGAAAATGGTTCCCACCACGTCACAGGGTCTTCCTGAGGGAGAAACCCTCGGAGTCAGTGTGCTGCCTTCACCGTGTGGGCCTAGCGCTCAGCTGTGCTTCTCTGTGATGTAGGAACACTGCTGAGACTCCTGTGTACATTACATATGGTGAGGAAGGGCCATCCTCCTTTCTATGGACCCTGCAGGTTATGCGACAGACCCTACCCCTCTCTGCTTTGTCTCTAAGAAATCTACAATCCACCAGTGTAGGCCTTGGAGTACTTTGCTTAGTCCATTTAGTGGCTTTATCTTTTCCCTATTTAATTTTTTTCTTAACCTAATTACCATGTTTACTAAAAATAAGCAACTACAAACCACTTTAGAAAGGAGGTAGAGAATAAACAGGTAAATAAATAAAAGTAAACAATCTGTTTCCTTTGACAGGTCAACCACCTTCACCCTCTTTCTTTAAAATATCAAGACGACGTGATAAAGTCATTTAAAGAGTATTGATACACGAATAAATACACACACACACACACACACACAAAATCTGATGTTATGGGAACACTCTCTTTATTTCTTTATTCCTTCTCTTACTAGATTTCCAATTAAATACAGATAGTCCATTACAACACACAAAGAAAAACTATTACTGACTAGATGAAGCTAAAGTCATGCTAGTAACTGAGAAGGTACTTTTGAAGGCATCTCAAAAATGTCTTAGGTATCATCTTTGGGATTATATTAGTGGCAATTCTTGTCACAAACATTTTAAAATAAATTTCTGCAAATGTCCCAATGAAAACTCAAGGATAAATAACATCACCAGTTTCTGTCCTAGAAGAAAATCCGGTCTGGGGTGCCTCTAACTCTGAGTAACATGAGATGGGCTATAAATGACCACAACCACCGGACAGTCGGTGCTGGGCCCCTTGGCCTCCTGGCTGCACCACGGCTGCCCCAGGCAATGAACATGGCGAGTTTATTCATTCTACAGTACAGAGCACAGTCTGAATAAATGAGTTCACCACGAGAAGCACTGTTTGCTGGGTTTGCACATGGATGGGTTTATGGGTATTCTAAATGAAGTAAAAAAATGCCATTTTTATTTGCAATCATTCTGCTTGTCTTTATTTTTTTAAAAATGTATTTTTATTGATTTCAGAGAGGGAGGGAGAGGGAGAGAGAGAAAAAAACATCAATGATGGGAGAGAATCATTGATCAGATGCCTCCTGCATGCCCCCTACTAGGGATCAAGCCTGCAACACTGGCATGTATGTACCCTAACCAGAAATCAAACTGAGACTTCCTGGTTCACAGGTCAATGCTCAACCACTGAGCCACACCACCTGGGCTCTGTCTTTTTTTTTGCAAATCTAAAGGACTAAAATATGTTTCCATTCATTTTCAAATGGCTTCATCAGAGCTCTGTGGATCTAACAACAGTGCAACCCTGGCTGGGGACTTCTTTTCTCAATCTCCACGCTAGCAACCCAGATTCCTAAGGCTCAAATTAGGAAGTAACTGTAGTTCGAAAGCTTGACAAATGACTCAGCCTGAGGACACCCGATGGGACGCTCAGTGGCAGGTGGTCCCCCTACTCCTACTTGGGGGCTTCGGTCAACACAACACAAATAGCAAGAACCTGATGCCCAGAAACTGGACAAGGATGTGCCGTGTTCAGGGGCTTCCTGGGTTGGTCTGATGGGGACCCAGGAGGGTGTCTGTCTCTGCCTCTCCCCTCAGGCATGTGTGAGAGCACTGAGCACAGGAAACGCTCCCCACCTGTGGGTGACCTTGGGCAAGTCCCTTGACCTTCCTGGGCCTCTATTTCTTCATCTGCAGACTGAAGCCCAGGGATCCATTCACCAAGTATGCATAGACTGCCTGCTCCGTGCCAGGCTCTGTGCCGGGCTCCATGCCAGGCCTGAGCATCAGGATGAAAAGGCCAGCCCGGTCCTGACATGGACCCCAGGGAGCTGAGTAGGTGGCAGAAAGCAAGCCCTGTGATGTGAAAGCACATGGGTATCTCAATGATACTCATCATGGCAATAACGTGTATGGGAACCACGTGCCTGGACCTGTTCTGGAGATCATCTCTTGTGACCCTTCAACACCCACCCGAGACAGATGCTGGTGTCAGTCCCACTCTGCACACAGCCACCGAGGCGCAACGAAGCGGCTGGGGCAGGGTCCCCAGATGAAGGTGACAGGATTCCATGACCACCTGGCTGATTCCTCAGGCGTGCAGACTGCCCTCCTCACACCCGCAGATCTGGGGATGTGTTTAGGGTGCTACTGAACCCCATCCTGCTTGGTATCCTCTTGTCTGGGTCTGGAGGAGAATTCTTTCTCTGTCCTGGCTGCTGGGCACTCTGTCCACTCCCTGCCATATGGCACCATCTCCATCAGCCAACCAGAAACAGCTAACTCACAAGAGTAACAACAGGAAGAGGCATGCTTGCTGCCCTCCCCGGCCTGAAACGCAGTTGCGTGGTCACAGTTACAGCTCAAGCTTCTTAACAAGAGACAGTTGGACAAGAACCCTGACACACATGCCTGCACCGGTGCTCTGAGCCACTCATTGCAGCCTCACACTCCACTAACTACTTCACCTGTTCACTCACTCACTCACTCATTCACTCCTTCACCTGTTCACTCATTCATTCACTCATTCACTCACTCATTCCCCCATTCCTTCACCTGTTCACTCACTCATTCATTCACTCACTCACTCACTCACTCACTCATTCACCTGTTCACTCAACTCATTCACTCATTCCTTCACCTGTTTACTCACTCATTCATTCATTCATCCACCTGTTCATTCACTCATTCATTCATTCACTCACTCACTCATTCACCTGTTCACTCATTTATTCACTAACTCACTCGTTCACTCGCTCACTCCCTCATTCCTTAACTCTCTCACTCACTCCTTCACTCACTCACTCACTCACTCACTCCTTCACCTGTTAACTCACTCACACACACACTCACTCATTCATTCACTAACTCACTCGTTCACTCGCTCACTCTCTCACTCACTCCTTCACTCCTTCACCTGTTGATTCACTCACTCACTCCTTCAGCCAGTACTCACTTGGGCCCACTTTGTGGCAGGTACTGAACTAGGGAGAATCTTGTCTGCATGGAGCTCACACTAGCAGTGAAGACAAATAGCATAACAAACAGCAAATGCGCTCATGATGAGCGGGCCTCACCTCCTGCTCCACCCTCAGACCTGCAGGGCCCACGTGGTAAAGGGCACAAGTAACTGGGGCCCAGACCCTCGTTAGTGTCCAACCTACTGCCCATCAGACCCAGGAACCTCAGCATTCACACGGTGCCCGGGGCCCATCCCAAATCAGAGTCTGGAGATGAGGTCTTGCCTCCGCTCGGACAGCCCACCTTTCTGCTCTTGCTTGGCCCAGAAGAGTCTGACCCGCTCTCGAATGTGCTTGTCCTCGCGCAGCTTCTTCTGCCACTGACGCAGCTCTTGGATCTCAGGATCACAGCGAACCTGAAAAATCCCCAAAGCGTGAGTCCCCATTGAACTTGAAAACCCTCCAAATCATTAGTCCCCTTCCACGTGGGTGAACTGGGCTTGTTAGCCCCACATGGGACCCTACAAACCAACCTGACAGCTTCCAGCTCCAATGAGCCATCTCTGCTCTGAACATAAGTGTGAGCAGAAATAAGGCGTGAGGCTTTGCAATTTAACAGAGGGTGGGGAACACCCTAGAGCCAGGCTGTGCAACGGAAATATAACAGGGCTACGTATGCAGTTTTAGATTTCCTTGCAGTCTCCTCTTAAAAGTTAAAACAAGCTGCTGGCTTTATATTTAAGAATATATTTTATTTAAGCTAAAAGATCCAAAATGTCATTTCAACACGCACTCAATATAAAAGTATGACTGAACTTCACTCTCTGTTTCTGTGCTGCCTTCATGGTGGGCTGTGCTCACAGCACATCTCAGTGTGGCCCACACATACCTCAGTGCTCAACAGCCCCTGCAGGCTGGGGCAGCGGCCCATGTCACCACAGCTCTGTGAATACATGTGCTGAGTGCCTACTGCACAGGGGGGTGTGAGCTGGACATTAGATTAGTGGAAGTAATTGTAATCACTATTTTCATTATTACTACAGCTCATATACATGCAGGTATGTCCAGGCACTGTTTTAGTGTTTTAGAAATTTTAATCATCAAAACTACCCACGGAGGCAGGAATGATGATCCCCATTCCACAGGCTCGAAGACTGAGTCACAGACAAGGATGGGGTGGGACTGGGGTTCGGATGTGGGCAGGCTATCCTGGAGGAATGCAGTGAGAGACATGGCACATAGGAGGGCCAGTAAGGTATGAGCAAGGATGTGGGTGGGTAAGGGACACCAGTGGGCACTGAACTCGCCTGGAGTGGGAGGGAGCATTTCGTGGAGCAGGCACCTCTGGGCTGAGTTGTGTTTTTTGTTTTAAGAGAGGGAGAGGGAGAGAGACAGAAACATTAAGTATAAGAGAGAATCACTGATCGGCTGCCAACTACATGCCCCCTACTGGGAATTGAGCCTGAAACCTGGGCATGTGCCCTGGAATGGAATTGAACCCAGGACCCTTCAGTCCACAGGCCAATGCTCTATCCACTGAGCCAAACCAGTCAGGGCTCTGGGCTGAGTTTAGGAGGATGAACTAGAATCAACCATGGAGGAGAGGGTGATGGCATTCCAGGGGAGATACCAGCCTGTGCAGGGTGCAGGGGGTGCACAGCCCTGGGGACCCACAAGTCCCATGAGAAAACAGGAGAGCCCTTCACCCTTCCCGCCTGCTTCACCCCCTCCCTCTCCACAGTGCCCCTTGAGTGGCTCCCAGGACTAAAGGAGTGATTTGTACATGTGGGTGTGTGTCTGCTTTCTTTTGAAAGATAAGTTAAAGTTCCAGATACTGAGACATCTGGAGAATATAACAGTCCCCTGACTCAGCTCTTTATATAACTACTAGTGGCCTGGTGCACGGAATTTGTGCACATGGGGGGGGGGGCGCTGTTCCTCAGCTCGGCCTGCACCCTCTCCAATCTGGGACCTCTCAAGGGATGTCCAACTGCCTGTTTAGGCCTGATTCCGGTGGGATTGGGCCTAAACAGGCAGTCAGACATCCCTCTCACAATCCAGGACCGCCGGCTCGTAACTTGGAGCACCAGTGGGTCTTCCTTTATTTTTGAAAAAATTTTTAGGGCAAAAGTCTATGATTTTTTTTGGGGGGGGGAACATTATGAAACTAAGACTTTATTATTTATACTTTACCCCCAAGCTACAAGCACTCTTTATCATTAAATTACATTGTGCATACACAATTACAACAGTTTGCTCAGGAACATACAATCACATTAAATAATTTTCTATTTCATAGCTTAATTGGCTCATAAACCTCTGAGAAAAAAAGTGTTTTGTGTTCTTTAAGAAACTGGCATATATAAATGAAGTGCTATGTGTTCATTTAGACTTTGAGTAAACCTAAAGAGGAAGCTTTTGGGGGTTTTCATATAGTGAAGGATGGAATGGTGGCAATAGATGCAATCCTTTGCAGGTCCGAGGATAACCTAAATAGAAAAAACTTGACATGCAGTTGTTTAAAGGAGAAAAAGAATCAAAGTCAAGAAAAAATGTTGAATATCTACTCTTAAAGGAAGAACAGTGCTATACAAAAATGAAACCTACAAATTCAAAATACACTCATTTTAGTGTTTTAAAAGACAGACCAAAATAACTGATAGGCAGAGAGAGTCCAGACCAATCATAACTGAGGCAGATGTAAAAACAAGCAAACAAAAACATGATATGATTTGACCTCTAATTTTCCATAAAGGAAATTAGTCATGACTAATTAAAATTTCACAAGTATTTATGTTTGTAGTAAAATTTTAATGCACAAAATATAAAAAATACAATGTATGAATTTTCCTTTTTGGCATCATCCATGGAATCTAAAATTATTGTCAATTACACTGTCGTCTCTGAGTCTAATGCAATATCCGTTCACCATATGGGAAAAGAATAGGATATATCATTGCGTCAAATGTAGGAAACAGGACACCGTTTTGTTTCATTTTAGTGGCATTTGGATTATTGGGATCTGCTTTACAATGAATGAGCAAATCCCTTTCAAAAGGAGGTTCTCCATCTTCGTTTCTGAATATGACAGCAACCTCGGTTACACGGGGATAATTTTATCTACCCAGGTCACTGTTATGAGCATATTTAATCACTATTGTTACTTCCATGTGCCGCTGCCACTTTCTTTCAGCTGCAGAATGTCAACAAAAACAACTAAATCCATGATCGGCAATGACAGATAGAAACACACGTTGCCAGTGAGAGCTTAATATATAGAGATAAACTTGCTTAATTAGACCTGCTTTCTGATTTAGCCAAACTTTCTTCAAGTCAGTGAAGCACCTCAACTTCTCTTTCAAGTCATTGTCAGCAACACAGCAGTAAATATCAACATGAAACAGATTATTATTGTAGATCACGCACGGAGGACAAAGGGTAAAATATTTAACTGCATCCATGGTTGACTATATTCTGGGCAGTGAGAAAACCCAAAGTCATTTTCAAGGTCCACCATTTCTTTTCAGTGGGGTCAAGTTTCTAAACTTCCTAAATCTCCATTTTCCAGCTAATGAAAAGAAAATAGGATTCTGCTAAGTCTCCTATCTACCTACTCCAGGGCTTCTGTGAGGATCAAATGATATGAGGCACGGGAAAACATGTCACAGACATTTGGTTACAGTGTAAATGTTTCCACCTGAGGCTAGTTGCTAGGGAGAGGAAGCAGGGTGTTGCTATGTGACATCATTACCCGGATGGTTGGACACTTAGCATATTAGCCTTTTATATAGATAGATAAACACTGCCCCTTCGCTGGCATCCCTGTGTGATGGGCTCTGTTCACTGGAGTGAGGACAGCCTGGTGTCCGGGGAAAGAGTCACCCATCCTGGGATCGCACACTGTTGCAAAAGTCGGGCCTTGCTCTCGGAGCAGTAGCCCTGCCCATCCACCTGGAACCCCAGTGCCCTGAGGGGCCTCCTCCCCGCCTGCAGCCCAGCTCAGACCTGCTGGTCTGACCTCCAGGAACCACTCTCTCAACCATGGTGAGAAGGAGGGAGGTGAAGCAGGGGGAGGACACACTGGAGCAGGAATGGAAATCTCACAGCTGCAGGACCTAGCACTTGGGAAATGGGTGGAGAAGCCCCAGGGAGGGCAGACGGGGCAGAGGGTGGGGGGGTGGGGATAGAGGGGGGCACAGGCTGCTTAGTGGGGCAGCTCCTCCCAGTCCTACTGTGTGTGGAGAGGTTACAGAATTAGGCCTAGCCCCTCCTCTTCTGGATTGCTGCTGGGTCTTGTGGCTTCCCACTCTGGGCATTGGATCCAGGCTCCTACTGTGATCACTACAAGTTTCTGAGTTTCAACTGAGGCACCCAGTCAACCAGCGCCTAGGCCACACAAGCCACCCCTCAGGGCTGGACTGAGTCTGGTTCCCATCAACCACCTCACAGCCCAGAGCCCCCACTGCCTTCCTCCTCCTCCATGGTCTGCTCTGTCTTCTCTCTTGGTAATCTGGGAGCTTGCTGTCCCTCTCCCACTATATTTTCATTGGCATCACCAATAACCCTGATTTTAAAATGGTGAAAAAAAACACAGAACAAAATTTACCATGTTAACTATTCTAAAGGGCACAGTTCAGTGGCATTAGCACCTTCCCAGTGCCGGGCAACTGCCCAACATCTGGTTCATAAGACTTTCATCCCAAAAGGAGACCCACACACATCAAGCAGTCACTGCTCACACTCCTTCCTCGCCCCATGGATCCGTTTGCTCCCACAGGCTGATCTTCATCCTCAGACTCACAGCCTGTCCTGGACATTTCACGTAAATGGAGTCATCTGATGCTGCCTTAGTGTCTACATCCTTTCACAGCGCAGGGCAGCAGGACCCTTGTTTATCCACCCACAACTGCTGGGCACCTGGGCACCTTTTTACTACTGTGACTATAGCTGCAATGAACATGTGTGTACAAGTCTTTGTTTGAACAGCTAGTTTCGATGTTTTTGAGTATATACCTAGAAATGAATGGCTAGGTCACAAGGAAATTTCAAGATTAACTTACTGAGAAACCACTAATTGCTTTTCACAATGGCTGCATCATTTTGTATTTCTACCAGTAGTGTAGGAGGGTTCTACTTGCTTCACATCCTTGCCAGGATTATTAGTATTTTCCATTTTGAAAGTTATTAGTACAGTTGGCCTAATGGACTTGAAGTGGAGTCTCACCGAGATTCTGATTTCCACTTCCTTAATGGTCCTGATACTGAGCATCTCCCCATGTACTTGTTGGCCATTGGTGTGTGGTTTTTGCAGTTGTTGTTTTTAGAAACATCCTTTGACCTTTCTCCTTCTCTGGATTAGTATCCAGAGGCCTGTTGTCTTCCAGAAGATCCCACGGAATCTTGGGAGGAAATCTCAGAGTGGGGTTTTCTCAACTCCTTCCTTTCCAGAAAGTGTTTGTGTTCATTACATACCCAAATATCACCACGAGGAATTTAGAGAGATGCTTCATCAAACTCAGAAAACCAAGTCCTATCTATTGTGTCCTCTCCCAGGGCAGGAGGTACCTTACTTAAGAAAGCTACTCAGACCCTAGCCAGTTTGGCTCGGTGGATAGAGCATCGGCCTTCAGACTAAAGGGTTCTGGGTTCAATTCCAGCCAGGGGCAGGTACTTTGCAGGCTTCTCCCTGGCCCAGGCCCTGGTCAGGGCTTGTGCAGGAGGCAACCAATCGACGTGCTTCTCTCACATCAATGTTTCTCTCTGTCTTTCCCTCTCTCTTCCACTCTCCATAAAAATCAATAGAAAAAGATCCTTGGGTGAGGATTAACAATAACAACAAAAAATAATAAGCTACTAGGGATTTTCTCTCCAAAATAAAGAAGACAGTTTCCAGCTGAACTTATAAATGTAAGCCACTTTTGCTTTAAAATATATATATTAAAAAATTACATATACTGTCCTAGCCAGTGTTGCTCAGTGGATAGAGCATCAGCCTGTAGACCGAAAGGTCCCAGGTTCGATTCTGGTCAATGGCACATGCCCGGGTTGCATGCTCAATACCCAGCAGGAGGCAGCCGATCAATTATTCTCATCACTGATGTTTCTCTCCCTCTCCCTTCCTCTCTGAAATAAATTAAAATGTTAAAAATAAAATTAAAAATTACTTATAAAGTATATAATTATGCAAATTTCAGAGTAAAAGAAGCCCTCCATGAATGCCATAGAACGTAAGGTCATCACCAGAATCTTTTCTATTACCAATCAGTGTTTTACTGTAGTTCTGAAAGTCTCATGCTCATAGGAGTAGCACCCTCGACATTCCTGGTCTGGGCAGGCCCAGCCCCTCCTCAGGGCTCCACAAGATCATACACAACTTTCCCACAGGCTTCTCTGCATCAGGGACCCAAGGCCACAAAAACCCTTCGTCTCTGCACTGTGACACTGACACCCTCTACAGAACAGACCCGGAGCATCTCCTGGTTACTGAAGGAAGATGGCACTGATTGTAGTCAGCAAGTTGGCTGTGCCTCGTTACAATCAAGTTCTTTCTTTACACTTGATTTATCTTGAAAGCTTGGAAGGCCACGCAGAGTATGGGCTTACCAGGGAGGGAGGAAATGGGTGCGAGCGCTTTCCTTCTCCACCCCATATCCTTCTGGGTTGGATTGGTTGGGACCAGAAGCCCTTTATCGTTCTGGATTTCCTTCATTTCAAACTAGAGGCCGTGCACAGGGGGCAGGGGTGGGGGGGTCCCTCAGCCTGGCCTGCGCCCTCTTGCAATCCGGGAGTCCTTGGGGGATGTCCAACTGATAGCTTAGACCCGCTCCTCGTCGGGTGCCAAGTGATTGCTGCAGGTCCTGGGAGTCTGAATCAAGGCTCAGGAGGCAGCTGCCTTCCAGCGGGACTCCCCAGCGCAGGACTAGACAGGCCTCTCCCAGGAAGCCACACCTTTTTTTTTCTAAGTCCCTTAATAAAGACATATCACAAGTATGACTTGAAAAAATGGAATTTCCCCCAATAGCTCATGTGGTGACAATTGAGATAAAGTTCTTTCAACTTTTCTTGGTATTTGCTTAACCAACTTATCAGGGAACGACTAAGTTGCAAAAGCACTAAAGGTATTCAGTTTATTTTGTTCATTAGATTCCATATGAGTGAGATCATGTGATACTAGACTTTCTCTGACTAGCTTATGTCACTTAGTATGATGCTCTCCAGGTCCCTCCATGTTGTCTCAAAGGGCAAGAGATTCTTCTTTTTTACAGCTGCAACGTATTCCATGGTATAAATGTACCACAGCTTTTTACCACTCATCTGCTGATGGGCACTTGGCTATTTCCAGGTCTCAGCTTTGTAAACTGTGCTGCTGTGCACACAGGCCACACCCTCGTTCCATGCTCGGATGTCACAGCTAGAAATCTTTACAAGTGTGAACAGGGCTGTGCAGGTTATTTTACACTGGGCCCTGCAGACTCTGCAGTCAGTCGTGCTGACATGCATTTCCCCATTTATTCCTGGGAGTTAAATTGATCAGCTTTTGCCACATATTTGGGATATGTTGTGACTGAACAAATAAAAAGGGGGCTTTACAGACAGTCTGGCAAGTTGTCAAAACATTTTCTGGGCAGAATCAGGAAAAATCTCTTACAGCTATAACCCGAATACATTTAAACAAGCACAGGGCCCGGTGGGGATAGGGGCAGGGGCAGGGCCTGGCTGGGAAGCCTGAACGCACTATTTATAGTGCCGTGGCCTACTTTACCCCCTCCCTCCCATGCCCTGAGACTTCCCTGAGAACTGGGCCTGGGAACTGGTGATAGAATCCAGGCGCCTGTATTGGGACACGGCTGGAATCATGCTGGGCACAGAAAATAATACTTTTTGAAAGACATTTTGAAAAACAGCAATTTCTTGGACAAGGAATAACAATATTAAGAAAAACTACCAGGAAATGATCAGAAATATATTCTTAGGGAAGAAAATGCACGAATCAGATCAAGTCAACAAGGAGCTAGCAGTTGTGGGGCCTTCACCTGTGCCAGGCGCTGTGCTGGGCACCACATCCATCATCTATACCATCACATCTGCCCTGAGGGCAGCACCACTATTACCTCCAACTCACAGGAAAGGGAACTGAGCTGGGAAAATTCAGTAGCTCCTGGAAGGTCCTGGGGCCTGTAAGCTGGGTTCAAACTGCAGCCTGGCCCCGCCCCCCGCCCCTGACTACCCCCCTTCACTGCCTGACCCCATCCCCACAGCCTGGCCTTGCCCTCCATAGGCTGTACTGCAGGGAAGACTCCCTGGAACCCTGCTCAGGGGGTCTGGGCGAGGTCTAGATTGTGCATTTCCAACCAGTTGCCCCACGAAGATGATGCCCCTGGTCATCACCACAATTTGAGATGCAAGTGTAGTTATTATAATAGCTCCTTCTTGCTTACACTGTGCTTCACCTCCTAACAGTCTCTTCACCTCTCTCTACAGCAGCCAGAGTCACTGTGGCAGTCTCCATTGCTGCTTAGTAAATGACCCCCCAAGTTTGGCATCTTAAACCAATAAACACTTATTATCGTGTACATTTTCTGAGGGTCAGGAATCGAGATGCAGTGGGCTGGGGGACTCGGGCTCAGGGTCTCGCATGAGGGCACAATCAGGGTGGAAATAGGCAGTGGCGGGGGGCAGGGAGGTGCTTGGCCATATGGAGCGGGATTCCCTCTCAGGGCTCTGGACTGAGTCCTGGTTTTCTCATGAAGGTATCTCTGGAGGGATGTCCATGATGTAGCAGCAGGCTTCCCCAGAGGGAGAGATGAAATCTGCAGAGCCTTTCATCACCTGATCTTGGAAGTGGCTGCCATTACTCCTCCCACGTTAGACTGGTCACCATATCAGCCTGGTGCAGTAGTGGGATGGGATCCCCGGGAATGTGAATGAACCTCACTCAGGTCTCCACTCAAATACCTTCTCTGAGGCCATCCTGGGCCAACACCAGCCCTTTATTTGCTTCATTTTCTTTGTGCTATTGATCTGCAGCAGGTAATGCTCAGCGAGCAGACACTTTCGGGGAGGCAACGAGGCAGTGGGCATGGACTGAAAGGTCTCATTAGCCAGAAAACAAGAGAGTCCCACAGGAGCTCCTGCTAGAGGAGCCCTGGGCAGAAACTGCCTGTCACAAAGGCATGAGCAGCCAGGCTGGAGCGATGGCTGAGGCCCCCCATTATCAGCATTCCTCCCGCACCCTCTCATGTCTGGCTTTTGCTGGCAGAGTCTGCCCACCTGCCAGCGGATATCAGCGATTGGAAGAGAAATTCCTGATGATGAAATCTGCTCTGCCTGAGCCTCAGGCGAACCAAACAGCCTGTGTCTCCCACGTGGCAGGCACTCCCTTCCACTTCCACGCAGCTGGGGACACTTCCCACAGCACAGGCTCTTTTTCCCTATAACAAAGGCCATGACGCGCTGAATAGACTTTTCTCAAGTGTCATCTCTGGGAGATGAACAAGCATAGCTGTACTGGAAATCGATCATTTTCACCAACCTTAATTGCTTTGAAAGGTCAGAGCTATGCAACCTTGTTTAAGTTGAAACATTGTTAGTTAAGCAACCTCCACCTGTTAATCACATGTAAATTCTTGCTTGGCATTTCCTGCCTAAAGGATAATGGTGTTTCCCATAGCCTCAATAAAAGCTATGAGCAAGGCCAGAGCAGCGGCAGTCTCTCCCACTAGAGGTGGACTCCTGCCTGGCCCCCCTCTCCCAAATTAATTCCTTTCTAGTCTCTCCATTTTGTGTGCGGCCTTCTCCTGAACCCAAATCCTGAATGGAAACCCTGAACCACGCGGGACATGAAAGGGGCTCCCACACAGCTGCAGGGTTTGAGGGTCCTGGTGCAAAAGCGACCCCCCACAAATGGCTGTGTTTGAGTGCCCATGTAAGCCCCCAAGAAGGAGTTATAAAATGAACAATACAGCTTGGTGTTCATTTTCAAATGCCTCACCAGAGAGAACCTTTAAGGGATTCATTTATTCACTAAAATATTGACAAAGTGTCTGATGTGTGCCAGACAGCTGGGGTACAGGATGAGCAAGTCAAACAGCCTTACCCTCATAGTGCCCCTTCTAGTCAGGGTGACCAGCAGTAGACAAGTGAATATCCAATGTGAGGACAAGTGATAGGCAGAAAACGAAGCCTGCAAGAGGACACTGCAGTGAGTGAAGAGAGTGCTGTTTTAGAAAATATTTTAGAAAGGGAGACCAGGAGGGACATTCAAGAACTCTGAGGGAAGCAGGGAAGGGACCCTGAAGGACAGCTGCAGATGCAAGGAACAAACAGCAGGTGCAAGGCCCTGGGGCTGGAGCGTGCTTGGGACCTGCGCACGAGGAGAACATTCGCTGGCTTTAACAAGATTCCCTAGCAAGGAAAGCAGAACTAGTAACTCCACAATGACAGTGACAATAGCTAATCCTGGCTGTGCACTGACCATCTGACCCAATCTGCATAGGCAGGAACCATTATTATTCCATCTATAGACAGGGAACTGCGGTTCAGCAGCTAAATAACCAAACAAAGTCATTGGTCACCAGACAGACCTTAGGATCCACGCAGATCTGTCTGCTGTCAGAGCATTCTTTTTAACAAGTCGCCATAAGACCTGTTGCACATTGAAAGGCTAAAACACGTCTTTCAATTCAGCTGTAACATTCAAGAGCATGAAAGGGAAGCTAAGGATAAGAATGTCAAGTGACCTTTCAAGCGCACATAAAGTTGTCCTGCCCACGCCCACCAGCCCAGCCAGCAGCCTTACCGGAGGAAGCGCCCGCCTCCTCTGAGCACAGAGCCCCTTCTTGGGGTCTCTTCTTTCTGCCAGAAATCTGGGAGGAACAACAAACCTCTCCTTTGTGTTCTTGGAAGAGCCTTTTCATAGTCACTTGGTTTTTATCCTGGGCTGTTGTCATTATCCATTTTCTACCTAACTATATAGGTCATCTCTAAATAGAGAAAAGTGTCCTTTCAGGGGGAATAATCAACGTCAACAAATCAAAACCCACTTGAACTCATCTCTTTCCCCCTTTCTTTTCTTGTGGTAAAATGTACATAACATGAAACATACCAGTTTAGTCATCTTAAGTGTGCAATGCAGTGGCATTAAAGGCATTCCTAGTGTTGTGCAGCCATCACCACCGTCCATCCCCATGACCTTTTCATCTTGCAAAATGGAAACTCTGTCCCTATTAAACAATAACTACCCATTCTCCATTCCCCAGCCCCATCAACTGCCTTTGTATTTTCTGTCTTTATGATTCTGACTCTCCCAAGTGCCGCACCTGAGTGGAGTCACACAGTGGTTGTCCTTTTGTGACGAGGCTCTGTCACTGAGCATGAGGTCCCCAGGTTTATACATCCTACAGCATCTCAGAACTGCCTTCCGTTTAAGGCTGAATAATTTACCATCATACACACACACACACACACACACAAACACACTAGAGGCCTGGTGCATGAAATTTGTGCACATGGTGGGGGGTTCCCTCAGCCCGGCCCGCACCTTCTCCAATCTGGGGTCCCTTGGGGGATGTCCGACTACCAGTTTAGGCCCAATCCCTGTGGGCCCGATCGCCCCAAACTGCCCTCCCCTGCCATCTCGATGGCTCCCAACTGTCCTCCTCTGCTGGCCCAATCACCCCCAACTGCTCTCCCCTTCTGGCCTAATCAGCCCCAACTGCCCTCCCCTGCTGGCCGTCTTGTGGTGGACTGGGGACAGTCATCTTGTGATGATGTGAGGCCATTGCACGAGGGCACGAGGGCCACCTAGGCTTTTATTAGTATAGATGATTGCATGTTGCTTATTCATCTATTAATGGTATCTTAGGTTGCTTTCACGAGTTTGCTATTGTGAGTAAAGCTGCTATGAACTGGTGTGTACAAATGTCTCTCTGACACCTGCTTTTATTTTGTGTGCATACTCAGAAGTGGAGTCACTGGGTCCTGTCATAGTTCTATTTTAATTTTTGAGGACTCTGCATACTGTTTTCTGCAGTGGTTGTACCAAATACAGGTGCACCAACAGTGCACGAGCTTTCCAACTTCCCTGAGTCCTATCAGTATTTGCTGCTTTTTATTTTACATGGATGTGAGGTGATTTTTCATCTCCATGACCTTTCCTAATGCTTGGTAATGTTGAAAATCTTTTCATGTACCTGTCAGCCATTCATATATTTTCTTGGAATAAATGTATTTTCAAGTCCTTTACTTATTGTATAAACAGATATTTTTTGTTGTTGCATTTTGGGAGTTCTCTGTATATTCTGGATATTAATCCTTTATTGATATGTGATTTGCAATGGTGGGTAGTGTATTTTGATATACAAAATTTTTGTTTTCATGAAGTCCAACTTGCCTATTTTTTTTGTTACCTGTGCCTTTGGTTCATATCCAAGAAATCACTGCCAAATCCAGAGCCGTGAACTTTGTCTCATGTTTTCTTCTAAGCATTTTAATGTTTTAGGTCTTAAATTTAGGTTCTTGACCCATTTTTAGTTCATTTTTGTATATAGTTTTAAATAAGGGCCCAACTCATTCTTTAGCATGTGGACATCCAGTTTTCCCAGCACCATTTCTTGAAAAGACTAATCTTTCTCATTGAATGGGCTTGGCACCATCTGACCATATATGTGAGAGTTTATTTCTGGGCTTTCAGTTCTATTCTGTTGATCTGAATGTCTGTCTTTATGCCACTACCATACTGTTTTGGTAATTGTAGCTTTGGAATAAGTTTGAAATCAGGAAGAATGAGTCCTCCAGTTTTATTCCTTTTCCAAGATTGTTTTGGCCAGTTGGGATTCTGTGAGATTCCAAATGAATTTCAGGATTTTTCTATTTCCACAAAAAGCCCAATATTTATTTTATAATTATTGCATTATTGAATATTAATTGTTTATATATTTTATTTAAAAGATGTGGTTGATTTCAGAAAGAAAACTCTCAGATTCTGAATCAAAACCTAGTGCTTCTAGACTATCTCCTAGCTACAGTCCTCGCTATCTTGCCAGCTCCCACCAGTAAGGAGGGCTTCCACCCTGTGGGTCAACAGCTGTGAGGCTGGTGGGCTTACCAAAAATATGCTGTTTCCAGTTCTTAGCTATTGTAAATTGTGCCACTATGAACACAGCAGTGCACACAATCTTTCTGATTGGTGTTTCGGGTTTCTTAGGATATATTACTAGAAGGGGGATCACTGGGTCAAATAACAGCTCCATCTTTAATTTTTTGAGGAATCTCCATACTGTTTTCCACAGTGGCTGCACCAGTCTGCATTCCCACCAGCAGTGCACCTGGGTTCCATTTTCTCCACATCCTCACCAGCACCCATCCTTTGTTGATTTGTTGATGGTAGCCATTCTGACAGGTGTGAGGTGATACCTCATTGTTGATTTAATTTGCATTTCTCTGATGATTAATGATGATTACCATTCTTATGTCTGTTGGAGAAGTATCTATTCAGGTCCTTTGATCATTTCAAAATTGGTTTGTTTTCTTGGTGTTCAGTTGTATAAGTACTTAATAAATTTTGGATATTAACCCCTTATCGGGTATATCATTGGAGAATATATTGTCCCATACAGTGGGTTCCCTTTTCCTTTCATTGATGGTTTCCTATGCTGTGCAAAAACCTTTTTTTTTTTATATTTTTTTAAATTGCTTTAAGTATTACAACAAATGATAGATAAGTATTACAACAAATGATAGATTTGATGTAGCCCCCTTTGTTTATTTTTTCTTTTGTTTCCCTTGCCTGAGGAGATATATCAGAAAAAATTATTGCTACAAGAAATATCCAAGTGCCCATCAGTAGATGAGTGAACAAAAAAGTTGTGGAATATTTACACAAGGGAGTACTATTTGGCCATAAAAAAAGAAGGAAATCTTACCTTTTGTGTCATGAAGGGACCTGGAGAGAATTATGCTGAGTGAAATAAGCCAGTCAGAGAAAGACAAGTACCATGTGATTTCACTTTTATACGTGGAATCTAATGAACAAAATAAACTAACAAAACAGCAACAGACTCAGAGATACAAAAAGAGAGGACAGCTGTCAGAAGGCAGGGGGTTGGGAGTTGGGTGAAAAAAGGTGAAGGGATTAAGCAAAAAATAAACAGAACAAAAAAAAAACCCAGCACAGACAGTAATATGGTGATTGCCAGAGGGAAAGCAGGTAGGGGTAGAAAAGCATAAAAGTGTGATAAAGGTGACTCAAGAGACTTGACTTGGGGTTGTGAGTGCCGAGGAACAAACAAGAAAAACAAACACCAAGACCTCACAGACACAGACAACAGTGTGGTGGTTTACCAAAGGGTTATGGGGATCAAACACATCGTGATGGAAGAAGATCCATCTTTGGGTGGTGGGCACTCAAGGCAATGTGTTACAGAATTGTACACCTGAGACCTGTAAACTCCATTAGCCAATGTCACCCCAATAAGTTCAATTTCAAAAAAGAAGTGTGTGTTAGTGGCCATCCAACCCACTTCCAGGCTTCTCAGAGCCTCTGAGGTCTGCAGCACACACTTCACACACCTGGATACAACAGTGCTGCCTGCGCATGCCCCCAAGTACAGTGTCACACACCTGCCTTCCCCAGCACACTTCACGCTCACAATCTCTTCCACTCTCCATCTGCCATCAAAACCCACGCTTACGGCACACCTGCGTGCACCGTTGGTGCCTGCACACAGGTCTAAGCTAGAGTCACGCCTCTCCAGAGGATAATTTACCAATAATGATGAAACTCTGAAAAAAGGTGCTTACTTTTTTGAGCTATCAATTCCACTTCTAGCAATCAATCTTACACAGAAAATCAGATAAGTGTGCAAAGATATATGAAGAAGGATATTTTTCATAATATATTTTATATGGGAGAGAAAACTAGAATGTCCAACCCATTGTGGTAACTAAATCATGGTCAGTTCGGTCACAGAAAGGTTATCAGAGAGCCTTTGAACTGGGGAGACAGAACTTTGTGTGCTTAGAAAGAAGATACTCCCAACACACCACTATGGCAGAGGCAGCACAGAGCAGTGTGTACCATCGATTGTGTAAAAAAAATTCCTGCATGAATAAGAAAGATTCTTTTGTGTATTATCTGCTTTCCCCGCATGACAATGTATCACTTAAATAATAAAAAATAGATTGTAGAGGACCCTGCTCCATGGGTGAGCTTCCCTCCTACTGCGCCTCACGCTGGCCCGGCCAGTCTCTCCTGGGACACCTTGGTGGCAGCTCTGCATGGTGGGTCCAGAGTTTTACCTTGGGCCAATAACCTCCTTCATGTGCAAGTGATCAAGAGCCTGTAAATGTCTATATTGTCATTGTCATTACTGGGGCTCCAGGCTGTGGCAGAATCTCTCTGAGAGGGCTCCTGGTCTAGCTGGATCCAGGCGCTCCAGCCCCGTCCTCAGCTCCGCCCTCCTGCCTCACAGCTCGGCTGCCTCTGGTCACCTCTGCACAGGCTCTTCACACAGAGGCCAGGTGGGTGCCAGCAGCAAGAGAGCTGCTCTATTCCAACAACTCCTGTGAGACCCCAGAATGGAAGGGGGGATGTCTGGCTGGGAACCTGCCCATGGGGAGCTCCTCCCTCCGCAGGGGGCGCACCCGAGTGTCCTGCTGGCCCAGCCCTCCACAGTTCCAGGCCTGGACTCTTCCTCCATCTTCCTCCATCCCACAGTGCGGGGGTCTCATTCACCTGTCAGTTCACTACAGTCTCAGGTATAAAGGCGCAGATTCAGTCTGCACCGCACAAGGGAGATGAGGATATATTGATTTTTTTTTTTGATTTTCCAAAGCCACAGAGGGGCTGCTGGAGCAACATACCCTGTATTGTTCATCAGATAATGGTAAGGACTGGAGGCCTTTGTGGTTCTTAGCTGTCACAATGCCTGTTGGTGTTGGGAGAGAGGGAGACGCATACCAGGCTGGAGTCTAGGCTGAGCTAGACAAATCAAATAAGACACATGGGCAGAGACACAGAACACCTCATTAGGCAGAACAAATATTTAGCAATTTGCTGGTGTCCACCTCCTGTCAGTAGAGAGGCTCTGATCCCTGCGGCCCAGGAGAATCTCTCTGTGCTCACTGGGGAACCTGTCCCATGGCTGCTGGTTGCAGCCGCTTTTCACCAGCAGAGAAGCACCCCAGGGGGCGGCTCAGCATCAGCCACACCTTGGAAGGGGGTGCTCAGAAGTGGATACAACGAGGATGGATTTAAAGAAGACACAGACTCGCTGTGCACGCTGAGACAACCTGGCTCCTAGCGCTGAGTATTTTGGAAAAAGGAAGGAAGGCTTGTCCGCTCCCAGAGAAGCACCTGGAGTCAGGAGCGACACAGGACCCTTTGTACAAGGCCAGGCATTCAAGACACGGTGTCAGGACTACTCGCCACAAATTGTTTTCATATTTTGTGACATTTCTGTTAATGCAGTCGCTTAAAATACAAAAGTATATTTTTGAGACGTCTGGCTAGTTTTATGCTAACAGACAGGATTGTCAGATTTCTGGATTTTATCTGGCAAGAATATTACTCAGTCTTAAAAAGGAAGTTCTGACACATTACATATTGACCAAGCATGTCAGACTTGCGGCCGATGGGCGAATCTAGTGCACATAATGCAAGTGAAATGAGCCAGGTGCGAACAGGCAAGTCCTGCAGGTTCCAGAGGTGCTTCAGCCATCAGAGCCACAGGCTGGGAGCTCACTGTGAGAGCACGCATGTGAAAGGAAGTCTGAGAGCACGCATGTGAGGGGAAGTTGGGAGAGCTCATTGTGACAGCACTTGTGTACTGGGAAGTCTGGGAGCGCACTGTGAGAGCATGTAGAATCCTGGAACACCCCTTGTTCTGGTCACATGGTGACTGACAGAAGCAGGCCCAAAGTCAGAACTGAAGAACATGTGGTCAGGAGTAAAAGGAGGGCTGGCGTCATGCTATTTTTTCCATAATACTTGTTTGTTTATCTTACTTACACAGAATTCACATACCATAACATTCACCCTTTTAAAAGATGGCATTTTCTTAGTTATATTTTCAGATTATTTGTAGTCTAGTATATGGAAAGACAACTGATTTTTGTGTATTTATCTAGTAACCCTACAACCTTGTTGAACTTGCTTATTCTATACTAGGGGCCCGGTGCACAAAAATTTGTGCACTCGGGAGGTCCCTCAGCCTGGCCTGTGCCCTCTCACAGTCTGGGACCCCTCTGGGGATGTCCACCTGCTGGCATGCCTGACCAGCCTGGGTGAGGGGCTAATGGCTGTTTGCAGGCTGGCCAAGCCCCCCAGTGGGAACCCTGACCCCATGGGGGTGTGGCCAGCCTGGGTGAGGGGCTGAGGGCTGTTTACAGGCTGCCCACAGCCCCTTCAGGTTTTGGGTCCCTACTGGGGTAACTGGCCAGCCTGGGTGAGGGGCTGATGGCTGTTTGCAGGCTGCCCACAGTCCCTTCAGGTTTTAGGGCCCTACTGGGGTACCTGGCCAGCCTGGGTGAGGGGCTGATGGCTGTTTGCAGGCTGGCCAAGCCCCCCAGTAACGTCCCTCACCCCATTGGGGTGTGGCCAGCTTGGGTGACAGGATGATTGGCGTTTTCAGGCTTTCAGGCTGCTCACAGCTTCCATTGACCCAATGTCCCAGCAAGGCTGGCTGGAAGCAGGTTTCTGGGATTTGTTTATCTTCTATAATTGATGCACTGTTCCTTTAAGCCGAGGCCTAGTAACGAACCTCCTCTCTGCTTCAGCTCTCCGCTTCTATAATGAGACAATGTTACTCTTAGTGGTCAGGCCAGGCCTGCTGTTTCCTTCAGCTCCCGAGGATTCTATGATTGATATTTTGTTGCAAACATGTTTTGCCTTGAGCCAGGATTAGCAGAGTGGCTGCAAACAGTTTCATTTTCACTCCTGCTGCAATGGAAGCTGCCATTTACTCAGGTCCGTGAGTGGCGGCCTCCATGTTGGCTGGGTTAATTTGCATACAGCTGCTCTGATTGGCTGGTGGGAGTGGCTTAGGCGTCCCGAAGAAAAGGTTAATTTTAATATTATGCTTTTATTAGTTAGGATTTTTTAGTAAATTAGTTAGGATTTTCTATATAGAAGATCATTCCATCTATGAACAGAGGTAATTTTACTTTTTCCTTTCCAATCTGAATGCTTTTTATTTCTGTTTCTTGCCTAAATTTCCCGGGCTGGAACTTTCAATACTATATTGAATTAAAATGTCTTGTTCCTGATCCTAGGAAGAAAATGTGGCAGGATAGTAAGAAGCCAGGAAAATTCCTGGGCAAGTGGAATTGGAAAAGTGAAACAAGAAAAGTAAACAAAGCCGGACAGTGTGGGCAGCTTGCAGCCAGCTGATGAATCAGAGATCTCATCTTCCCTGACCAAGGACACTTATCCAACCAGAGAACACAGAGCTGAAATCACCCTGGCCTGGGGAACAGAGAACAAAGATCCAATCAACCCTCTTTGTGCCAGTTAAACCCAAGGACAGATTAAGTCTGGGGGACAAAACCCCCAAAAGCCTGGCTAGTGTGGCTTAGTGGTTGAGCATTGACCTGTGAACCAGAAGGCCGCAGTTCAATTCCCAGTCAGGGCACATGCCCAGGTTGTGGGCTCGATCCCCAGAAAGGGATGTGCAGGAAGCAGCTGACCCATGATTCTCTCTCATGATTAATGTTTTTATTTCTCCCTCTCTTCTTCTTCTTTGAAATCAATTTTTAAACAAAAAGAAAAAGAAAACCCTAAAAGCCAAAAAACATCTGGATGGTAGCAACTGGGAGATGTTAGGCAGGAAAGATAACTGCTAGGACAGGAAAGAGGAGTATGGGGAAAGAAGGAAGAGTTTATCTCACCCAATAAACAAAGAAGCCAGCCCTCTTAGGACTTGCCAAACAAGATGATCAGATGTATGCACACACATTCTGAGATCAGCCACAACAATGCAGAAGGGGACTTTGAAACATAGTCTGCAACCCAAAATATCTGGCAGGAGCTTTGAAACCTACAGGGGGGAAAGCATAAACCCTTGAACTCCCATCAGGCAGGATGCTCAGACTAACTGAATTGCCCACTTGTGCTTTATGCCAAGAGTATTCTTAATACATTCACTCACTTTGCTTTAACACTGCTGTCATTCATCTGAATTCCTTCTCACAAGATTGGTAAAAGCCAAGGAAGGAACAGCTTCCCTTTCCGACCCAAGGAACTGTCCAGTAACAAAAACATCCAGTCTTTCACCATTAATTACGATGCAACAGTGAGATTCTCTTAGCATTCTTTATC